>CAJNDV010033644.1:20486-31199 GCA_905221635.1 Symbiodinium sp. CCMP2456 | reverse complement strand
CTGAACCCTAAACCCTAACCCTTAGGCCAGCTCCTCCGTCTTCGCGGAGAGAGACTTTGCCTTGGCAGCCGCTGGCGTGTGCCTTGGCGGCTTCTGTAAGGATCTTAGGGTTTAGGGTTTAGGGTTTTGGGTTTTGGGGTTTGGGGTTTAGGGTAAACTACCAAAACCTACTTTTTTGTAGGGTCACTATAAATTCTATATTAGGGCGTATAATAAGGACCTACAAAAAGTAGTTTATGGTAGTTCAAGGTAGGGTTCTGTAAAAAGGTCTTACGTGGCGGCCATGGAAATACCCTAAGCCCTAAACCCTACTAAACCCTAAACACTAAACCATGGAAATTACTAACCCTGGTTTCCGCCAGTGGTGTTCAACCTGTTGAAAAAGCGCAATTCACAGGCCGGACACAGATCAGGATCCTTGCAAGGCACTGCACTCGGCCACACGCCAAGCCCAGCACATGTGATGGCACAAGTCCGCGATTTGGCAGTCCGAATAGGGTTTAGGGTTTAGGGGTTTAGGGTTTAGGGTTTAGGGGCGCGCCATATGAGAGCCCACATCGTGGGCGGGATCAGCGAAGTGGGGGCGACCCGGGAAGCGAGCCGTACAGCGAGCACTCCGGTTCGCGAAGTCCTCATCGCAGATGGTTCGGGCATAGGTTTGTAGCTCTTGGCCCACGGCGCCAATGCAGTGGTAAATGCAACCTCGGAGGCAAACCATCGCATCAGGACCTACTACACGGCAGTACATCCTTGCTGAAAGGCCATAGCGGCGACCGCGTTCATTTTCGACGACTTCCGGCTATCACTTCGTGTGTCACCTTACACAAGTAGTCTTTGCACAAAATTATTCTATAATTTTCTGGCTGGAATGATCGGATCTAGGGTATTTGGCCAGTACAAGGGTTACCTCAAGGGTCAGGTATGTGGATTAGGGCGGTTTAGGCATGAGGGGCTTGCCCAAAGTAATTGTCGCAGACATGGTTTGAAGTGGTACTTAAAGGATCATGGGACTTAGTGATTGGGGTTATAAATAAGGTAACTAAACTCATACTTACTTATAGCCCCAATTAAGGTACTTATAACCTTACTTACAAAGTCCCATGATACCTCCAAGTACAGACCAAGTAAGTGTAGGCCATGTATTACACCAGGCAATCAAAAGGACATCATAAGGAAGGCATTATACGGACAGTTATACGGCTGTAAACAGGCTGTTGCAGAGAGTTCTGTGGAGTTGTTGTTGATGTGGTCGGGTTTTCGGATTGCGTGGACCTTTAAGCAACGTACATGTATTTTAGCATGCAGCGTTCCGGTTTCAGGTTTATTCGTGTTCAAGGTATTGGACTAAGCGAATGATGCAGCCAGTAAGTAGCATTTTACTAAAGGGTCCGAATGCTTCAAAAGTAGGGTCCCAGATACTATGCTCTGAGTGGTCGTTGCTACCAAATTCCTATTGTCTTTGTCTTTGGGCACTTTGGGATTATTGAACAAAACTATACCTTGGACTGCTGCAAACAATAGCAAACACGGATCTTGAAGTGGAGAGGTTTCGTTGGTAGAATTCTGTTCAATGAAGTTCAGCGGTCAGACTAGATGGGAGCTTCCGAAGATAAGGGGTACCCTATTATGGGGTCCTTCTCATAAGGATCCTACTATTGGGGGTACTATATTAGGGTCCCCTATTTTCGGAAACCCCCAGATAATTACTTTAGGGGCCTCTACGGCGGTTGTCAAACGGCTGCCGCCACGCAATGTCACTCCGAAGCGGCCAAAACCAGCCATATACCACGTCCTCAACTGATCCCTATGCCTCAAAGCCTATACCCCTACGGTATTTCACACCTTCATAGTAACCCTTATAAACTTATATAGTACCCTGTAAAGCAACCCTTACCCCAAACCCTTATTCCTATCGCCTCACAGCCTAAACGCCTCTTTTTAAACCCTTATGAAAGCAAGCCTTGTAGAACCTTTAACACAACCTTTACCGTAAACCCTAAACCCTAAGCCAGAAAACATCAAAGCATCAAAGCTGGAACCCCTCTATCACACCCTTATAGTAAAACCCTTATCCTAAGCCCTCAGCACTATACCCTCAAGGCCTAAACGCCCATATTTCACCCTTATAGTAACCCTTGTATACGCCATCAAAGTAATCCGTACCGAAACCCTTGAAAAGCCACCCTTAAAGGAACCCCATAAGCCCTAAACCCAAAACCCCTAAAACCCAAATCCCAAAACCCCAAAACCCTAAACCCTAAACCCCCAAAACCCTCTAAAGGCCCCACAACCCCAAACCCTACACCCCAAAATCCCCAAACCCCAAAACCCTAAACCCTGAAAGCCTCAAAACCCCTAAAAGCCTCAAAACCCTGAACGCTAAAAGCCCCCCAAACCCCTAAACCAAAACCCTGAACCTTTCCAAAACCCAACGACGGATTTCATCCCAGGAAGGTCCCACCCGAGTGGGTCTTGGCCTAGGCCTTTTCAGGGCTCCCTTAAGGGATCTATAGGGTTCCTTTATAAGGGCTTAGGTTTCAGGGTTTTGGGGTTTGGGGGTTGTTTTGGGTTTAGTGCTTTTGGGTCTTGGGGTTTTGGGTCTTGGGGTTTTGGGTTCAGGGTTTTGGGGGTTTTGAGTTCAGCTTTGCGTTTTTTGGGTTGGGTTTATAGGGCTTAGGGCTCTGACGGAACTCCCCTAAGGGTTCGACCAGGTCATCTTTAGGGCTTTAGGGCTCTAGGGTTTAGGGCTTAGGGTTTAAAGGCTCAGGGTTTTCGGGTTTTGGGTTTATAGGGTTTAGGGTTTAGGGTTTCATGCTCAGGGTTTCCGGGCTCAGGGTTTATAGGGTTTAGGGTTAAGGCTTGGGGGTTTTGGGGTTTCGGCCTTGCCAGCTGAAGTGGAAGAGGCGCCGGGGAGCCGGCGTTGTGCCAAGAGTCGCCGACACATCCCACACTCTGCACCGCCGCTAAGACGGACGCGGAGGATCAGCTTCGAAGGCGTTGTGCACATGGGTAGTTCTCAAAATTGGGGTCCCTTTTTAGGTCCCCAATATAGTACGGCACTCTTGTAAAAAGGACCTAAAAAGGGACCCTAATTTAGACAACTACCCACATGTTTGCCTGAACCATGCGCATACCAGGAGGCAGAGGGCACCCTTTGGGATGACAGAGACTCGACACCTAGTTTTGGAGGCGCATGAGTCGGAGCACGACCGGTTCCTTTATATTGAAGGGCGGTTTTGCGGCTTACTGCTCGTCGAGGGCAGCGTTGGTATGAGGATACATTCCGACAGAAACCCTAAACTTTAAAACCAACACCCTAAACCCCAAAAGCCTAAGCCCAAAAGCCAAAACCCTTCACCCAAACCCTAAACCCTAAACCCAAAACCCAAAACCCCTAAACCAATCCGAGTCGTTCGGCACCCGAAGAAGTTCAGCTGGAGCAGCTTAGGCTTCGGTACTAGTCCTAAGGGGCTTTAGGGGTTTAGGGGTTTAGGGTTTAGGGGTTTAGGCTTTAGGGTTTCGGGGTTTAGGGGTTAGGGTTAAGGGGTTTAGGGGTTAGGGTTAAGGGGTTTAGGGGTTTGGGGGTTTAGGGGTTTAGGGTTTAGGGTTTGGGTTGAGTAGGTAACCTTTAACCCTCTGGCTTTTATATAATCCTACTATAACTTCCTTTTGGCTCTTATATAATCCTACTAGAACTTCCTTTTGGTTTTTTATATAATCCTACCATAATTCAACAAGCTAACTTTTTTGGGCTAGGGCACTCAGCCCCCGAGAATCACACACGTCCCGCAGCTTCCAGCTTTCCCGGTGGCTCCATGTAGACTACTAGTATGGAATTGGGCCCTTGACACCATAACAAGAATGGCTTTCGGGGACCTAATTCCATAATGGTGGTACATGGGGAGCCTGTGGGTTTGTGATGATAAGCTCAGCTACTTTCCATATTCGACACATCTTTAACTTCCCTCGGGCCAAGTTCCAATTCAGACGCAACAGACAGCCCTTGTATACGAGCCTGCATAGCTTGGACAAATATTCCTCCTACTCCGAAAATCCCAGAACTCTCCTAAACCCGTTCAAATCCTAAACCTTAACTTCCTTTCCGTCCTTGGTCTGCCGATCCCTGACCCCAAGCTCTACTCTTCTGCAATACAGGGGAGGATAGTTGAAATAGGGTTTAGGGTTCGGGGCTTACAATAAATAGGGTTTAGGGTTCAGGGTTTACATTGGGATTTAGGGTGTGGGGTCTGCAGTACAGTTTAGGGTTTAGGGCTTACAGCAGGGTTTAGGGTTTAGGGTTCTTTTCGGGGGTTTCTTCGAAGGGGCCTACAGTGTTGCTATAAAGGTTGAGTACACAGGGGCCACGATCGTTAGAATATGGTACCATAAAGGGGGTTCTACAAGGGTTACAAGGTCGCTATTACTATAAGGGTCTTGTACATAGGCCATTGATATTTCAGGAATAGTTATGATATCAAACCCCAAGAGATCATATCGGTAATGATTCAGGCCATTATACTCTGTTGCAAGCTCCAAAACATCCGCAACAGCAGAACTCTTCCCGAAGGCGTGGCAGAGAGATGTGCGATCCATCTGGGATTCCTGTATATCAGTGTGCCGGCAATGCTGAGCTTCCCTGGGCTTCTTGGAATTTTAAACCCTAAATCCGAAACCCTAAACCCTAAACACAGAATTCCTAAACCCTAGACCCCTAAACCCTAAACTTCCTTCTCCAAACCCGTAGCTGTCTGGGATTCCAGCAGTCTAAATCTCACACCCTGAAGCCCTTAAACCCAAACTCAGGGGAGGGGCGGGGCTCTGTGTGATTATATCCCCTTTAAAGCCCTTCTATAAGCGCCTTCGAAATTAGAGCCGAGTTTTGGGGTGTGGCCTAGCAAAAAAGATGCAGTCGGCGTCTTATCGAATTCCACAAACCCTAAAACCTGAACCCTAAAGTCTCCTAGCAGAGCCGGTGCCGTAGCTCGCGAATGGTGGAGTGCCAGAGGAAGCCAGCGGCCAGGGTTAATGTTCAGGGTTTAGGCTTTAGGATTTTGGGATGTGGGGTTTAGGATTTAGGGTTTAGGGTTCAGGATTTAGGATGTGGGGTTTAGGATATTTGGGCTTCAGGGTTTAGGGCTTAGGGTTTCGGATTTGGGGTTCGGGGCTTTTTAGGCTTTAGGGGTTCGGGTTCTAGGGTTAAGGCTTAAGTCTTATGGGGATTTCGGGTTTAGCTTTTGTTTAGGATAGTTGGTGCTGCCCTCCAGTACTATAGTACGGTGAGACCCCGGGGATCTGGGCTGCGGTTCGGGGTTTTTGGGTGTGGGGATGTGGGACATCGGGTTTCGGGGTGGCGTTAGCGCTGCAGGGGAAAGGCCTAGGCTAATATCGGGGCCTAAAAAAAAAACAAAAAATATTTTGGTGGTTCTCTATCATAATTCTAGCATAATGGGCCCCAAAACCCTACTCTGATTATTCATGCCCCTATATGAGAACTCGCGATTTCGGGTCCAGTGCTTTCCAATCCTCCTCTCATTCATGATCTAAACCCAAAACCCTAAATCCTTTTTGGCTCCAGCGACCCGTTTCACTACATCGTCTTGTCCTGTTTCACGTTTCACACAAATTTGGCATGGTGCGTTTGGCGACCAAGCAACGCAAGTCACTGAAAAGGGGCAGTGCAGCAGCAAAGCTCAAGCAATTCAAGCGGCAAGACCGAAGGAATGCGATGCGCAAGAGAAATAAGTCTGACCAACTTGTTGGGATTCGACAGGGAGTCGGCGCCATGCCCAGAAAGGCTTTTGGATCTACAGGCAAGTTCGCCATGTGCGCATTCGATGCGTTCGATCCATGCCTGCTCCACCAGGTCGATCCACGATTCAAAACGAAGGCTAAGATAAAATTAGAGCCAATGGGTCGGAAGCCAGATGGAAGCATCAAGCCCCCGAGATTGTTGATCGCCGACGGGGACCATGGACAAATCATGTCGTTGCCCGTCATTGCTATCTTTGAGAAACTCCTGTTCAAGAAATTCCACATGCGGAGCATAAAAGGCCGAGCTCGCCGCAAGGCCTTGCAGGACGTCGTGGGTTACCTTCGGCCTAGCAAGAAGCATGTAGGGTCCACTTTGAATGGACCAAATGCTCCAATGGTTGAAGGCGATGGCTCGGCATGGAATTCATGCTGCTCTAAGGAGTTGCGTGACATGGTCGAGAACCCCGTCCTGAGGCACATTACCACCCACCTGTTGGAATATTATATGGTGCCTCCCCAGTGGGAAAAGGAGCATTCTCAGGTGAACACCGTGGACAGATACAATCTTGAGTTCAAGGACAAGCTTCTGACCTATCTCGTCCAACTCAAGGCCATCAGAAGATCAGGCCACCGAGGCACTTTATGCCTCAATTGGTGGGTTAATATGGTCATTTGGTTCTGCTCTGTGTCACAGAACCCCTGGGTTCTCCTCTTTGAACGTCAGGATACATGTAATTAGGGCATTGACGGGAAGAATCTTTGGATACGACTCGTACTAGAGGGTGATGATTCATTAGCTCGCATATGTCGTGCTCTTGGCAGCACAACCGAAGACCCTAGGACCCTTTACTTCCTGAATTTTTGGAGGAGGATGGAATTTGACATGAAGATCAGGCGATGTGGAATTAGTCCCGATCAGAAGCCCTACGCGGAATTCATTGGGACTCATTTCCTCCTTGACGAGCAGCTTGACCTTGAGGGCACATTTGTGCCAGACTTGGTACGCAACCTCAGTAACAATTGGTCCACAACCCCAGGCATGCTCCAAGCTTTTGAGCAGGGCAAGTTCCATCTCGTGAGGCAGAATGCTGCCGCTGCAGCATTGGCAAGAGCACTGGATTACGCTGGCATACTCCCTATGCTCTCGCTCAAGTACAGGCAATATGCCAACCAGTGCTATTCGAGCAACTTCCATAATGACGACATGTCGTTTTTGGCCTCAGGAGACATTGGAACTTCATCACATGCAGTGATTGAGATGGTGAACCGTTTGAATTGCGGAGTGGACATTGTCAAACCAGAGCGAGTGAAGAGTGCAGAGGATGCAAGCCAGTCTCCCACCACAATTGTGAGAGGCAAGCCGGAGAACACCGAGTATGACATTTTGCGGAAAATGTACGGTACGAGCGTCGACGCTTATGAAGCCTTGCTGAATTACCCCTTCCAGTATGGCAACTTCATACCGTGTGATCAGTATGCCACTGTGATACACGGGCTCACGCTCTCGTAGTCCATGCGCTGGTTATGTTTCACTGCACACGTTTTCTAAGACGTCATTTGTACAGCTTTTTTGGGGGGTGCAGCAAGACAACGACTGCATGGACATGACACAGAAGGCATTGGTCCAGTTTAGCGCTCGAGGCCGCCTGCACTCTGCGGCGTGGGTTACATGCCTTGCGCGTTGACTGTCTACGCGTTTCAAGCTTTGCTTGACTGCTAAGGCTTATTCTTCTACGCTTCTGTCCGCAAGAAGCGGCGAGCCTGCTGCCCATACCCACCAGGGCTGAGGTGAGGCCAACTAGATTACAGCGACTTGCTCTCGGTCGTGGCCCTCAAGGGGGAGGGTAAGTAGTCTCGAGCCCGAGACCCACCAGACAGTTATTTGCCGCTAGACGTCAACGCTGGTGTTGCGCTCGTGAGGGCGTAATGTTGGCTATTGGGTCCTGTGCTGATGGCGCGGGAGGGAGTCTCCTTATACTTTGGGGAGTATTGCACTGTTTTTGGCCCCATGCGGAGGGGTGTTTCTTTTATGACGTCTTTCTCCAGGAGATTGGGGCACCATCTTTGTTGGCCAGAGTCTCAGGACGCAACAGGCCATCAGATCTCCTGGGGAGCATGTTTAGGAGCTCCAAACCAAGGGGGCGCTCCATGCCAATGCCCGCTGGCTTCGCCGGCGACTCCACCACCGCACTACGGATGTGGAACGAGGATAACTACTTGGGCAACGTATGTTGCTGGCGTGCAGACGCAAAAGAGGGGCTTTAAAAAAATCCTAAACCCTATGGCGTTTGGATATTGACCAACTGCTCGTCCTCAGAGTTCCTGCATGTTGTGGTACAATAAGCATAGTGCAAGACCCTATGATAAGCATGAACGCCCCTTAATGTAGGGGCCTTAATGATTAGAATAGGATTTTGCGGTATGTTATCTACATTGATATACTATAATTAGAAATATGCGGAGCCCCCAACATAATACAGGTCATCATTAAGGCCCCTCTACTAAGTTGTTGCCCTGCTCTCGGCCTCCTTAATAAAGACCTTCAAGAATCGGATCCCCCACACCCGAAACCCCCAAAATGTTTAGTTAGGGCTTCGGTTTAGGGCTTACGGATTTATGGTTCTTGTAGGGTTTTGGTTCAGGGTTTAGGGATTTAAATTTATTGGGGTTCGCATCCGGATTAGATGCCTTGAGTTCGTGGTGCTTGTCTTGGCCCCTGCCTCTCATGTGACAGTCCGTGTGTCATGAGCGCACACTGTACAGTGGAGATGCGCCTTCTCCCCGGCGTCACTGGAGAGTTTGGACCAGCCACAGCACACTTTAGTTCTGTCCTTGTTTGGGGTTTGAGGGTTTAGGGTCTCGGAGGGTTTAGGGTTTAGGGGTGGAGGCTTTACAGTAGAAGCCTGAGACATGCCAGGTACTATTATGAGGCGATACTACACCCCGGAACCCTGTGCTACTTTCCAGGCTCCTATATTCGGAACCCTTATTTCGGGTTTAGGGCTCAGGCTGTAATCATCAAAAGCCCAGGATTCAACCCTAAACGGGCCGAAACCCTAAACCCCAAGATTTAAACCCTAAACCCTAAACCCAAACTCCTACACCCCAAAACCCTAAACCCTGAACCCTAACCCCTACACCCCTAAACCCTAAAACCCTAAACCCTAACCCTAAACCCTGAACCCTAACCCCTTCAACCCTAAACCCTAAACCCTTTAACCCTTAAACCCTTAAACAATAAACCCTACGCAGTCATCAGGAACCCAAGAGGAGATCGCAAAGGTGTACTTAAAAGATCATGGGACTTAGTAACTCGGTTTATAAATAAGGCAACTATACGTATGATTACTTGTATAACCCCAATTAGGGTACTTATAGGGTTACTAAGTCCCATGATCCTCCAAGTAAGGTTTGGTTTCGGGTCCGGGGCTTAGGCTGAAGCGCCAACTGCCAGATCCCCATCACCGTCCCGAGACTTCAGCGGATTGGTTTAGGGTTTAGGGGTGTTAGGGTTTAGGGTTTTCGGTTTTCGGGTTTAAGGTTTTGTGTTTTAGGGTTTTTGGTTTTGGGGTTTAGGGTTTAGGGTCTAGGGTATAGGGTAGCGAACCAGTTAGATTACACCTCAGGCGAGGTCCCACTCTCGAGAGACAATTGCTCAGTGCGTGTTCCCCCTTGAAAATTTCAAACCGTGCATGCAGGCTGTGATTAAAAAGAGCGCGGTTTAGGGTGATGTGCTTTGCGTTTAGGAGTTTCGGGCGTAGGACTGAAAGAGCACAGTTGAAAGGGCTTCATTCTCCTGCGTTTTTTAGGGTGTAGGATGAGATGAAACACTGTCTAGGGTTTAGAGTCCAAGATTCGCATGAACACGGTTTAGGATTTTCTGATTTTGTGTTTAGGGTTGAGGGTTTAACGCACTTTTCCATTTTGCCGGGGTCTGCCTAACGCGATTGGCTACGTAGTGGAAGCCGCTTCCCGACACAGGTCTTGCCCTGAACCCAAAACCCCGAAACTCCGCACCCAAAACCCCAAAACCCTACAACCCTAAACCGAAAAACCTAAAGCCGTAAACCCTCAAACCCTAAGGCCCTCAACCCTAACGCCCCAAAGGCCCAAACACCAAACCCTTCATGAGAACGCCAAGGTCCGAGCCCTAAACCCTAAACCCCTAAACCCCTAAACCCCTAAACCCCTGAACCCTAAACCCCTAAACCCTAAACCAAGGAACCTTAAGGAACCCTAAGGAACCCTAAAGAACCCGAAGGAACCCTAAGGAACCCTAAGGAACCCTAAGGAACCCTAAGGAACTCTAAGGAACCCTAAGGAACCCTAAGGAACCCTAAGGAACCCTAACAAACCCTACGGAACCTTAAAAAGCCTTAAGGAACCCGGAGGAACCCTAAGGAACCCTAAGGAACCCTAAGGAACCCTAAGGAACCCTAAGGAACCCTATAAGGAACCCTATAAGGAACCCTATAAGGAACCCTATAAGGAACCCTATAAGGAACCCTATAAGGAACCGTATAGGGAACCCTATCAGGAACCCTAAGGAACCCTAAGGAACACTAAGCCCCAAACCCTAAACCCTAGACCCTAACCCCTAAACCCCTAAACCCCTAAAACCCCTAACCCCTAAACCCTAAACCCTAAGGAATCCAAAAGGTCGGAGCTTGCCGGTCGCCTCGATGCCTTGAGCTCGGTTCTCGCGAACCACGGCGCGCGACTCTTGGAAGGTGCCTACCTTGTTTTGCAGGGTTTAGGGTTTAGGGTTTATAAATCCCATATTAGGTTTATAATAATAACCTACAAAAAAAGTTGGTTTTGGTAGGTTAAGGTAGGGGTTTAGGGTCTAGGGCTTAAGAGTTTAGGGTATATAGGGTCTGGGGCTTAGGAGTTAAGGGTTTAGGGCTTAGGGTTTTGGGTTTTAGGGTTAAGGTTTTGGGTTTTGGGTTTTAGGGTTAGGGT
>CAJNDV010033644.1:0-5000 GCA_905221635.1 Symbiodinium sp. CCMP2456 | reverse complement strand
CGGCTCACGGATTCCGCAGAAGTCCAGACACTGTTTGCTACGGTGCAGTCCTTGAACTTCAAAGACAGTCAGAAGGATGAGCTGATGAAGCAGATCGGTGATCGCTGCGTGGCATGCAGCACACCCAAATCATGGGGGAGCAAGAAGTCCATGCAGACCTTAAAAGGTGACAACTTCTCCGTGGAATCCTGGCGTCAGCACAGAGCAAAGTTTGTAGTTGTCCTCGTTGGCCAGCTCGCAAGCAAGTACTGGCTCACGCAGCGGGATGATTTGTATCTTTGTGCCTGTAAATACTTTGCTGTGGCCGGACGTTGCGAGCATGAGCAGTGCGTACACCACATTCTCAAATCGGGGGGCATCGATCTCACTGTGGTCGGCCGATTGCACGGGCGGCCGCCGTTGCCATCCTCTGGTTCTAAGCGTGGCTGGTCCTCTACCGCCCTGCACTGGGCTCAGGTGAAAGCCGATCAAGAAGATCAGGCACAACGCGAGGCTAAACGCCGAGCAAGGGGCTTCTTACCGTCTAAACCGTGCAATGTACAGCCGGGGGACGACCCGGGTTGTTTCCTCAAGGTCTCGGATGTAACCTTCATCTCGAACCCAGACCACCCCATTAAGGCGAAGGCGGCTCGAATGGCTATAGTCTTCTGCAGCCTCAACTGCAGCTGCCCGACGGAGCCTACTTCCGGCCGGGCTGTGGGAGTGCTCAACAACGACTTTGGCCTCACAGAACTCGACGACCCTCAAGTGTTTTACAACACAGTTCAGGCTGTGAATTCCTGTTGGAGGTCGCGGTTCAAGTCCAACTCCAGTGGGCCGACGAGCCATGTGCACAACTGCACGACACCGGCTCTCGCATATCTGATAGAAGCCAGTACCTGTTTACGAGCCCTCGAGACGACCTTCGACAGCTCCTATATACTGGGTTCTTGTTGAGGGCTTTAGTTTAATTTGTCACAACAGGGATGTATAGTAATATAGTAAATAACACAGTTGTCTTAATTATTATGTTAGCTTCTAGTAATTTCCTTATCAAGAGCCCAGTATAGGAACACTAGCGGAACACGTGCAAAAGTCCCGGAGCCATGAACGAAGAACAGGAGCCCGTATACAACTCTTGGAGCAACCATGGATGGAACCCATATCGAACTCGTGCCCCTGGTAGTAGAGTAGGTACCGTTTATAACCTTGCCGCTTTAGGTCCAAACTTGAGGTGCCGTAGGATATTGGACGGCGAACGAACAGAACCCTTACAGCCTAAACCCTGGATCCTAATCCAGGTGCCGATCGAGTACAGATGAAGATGCTGCCGCTGAGGGGTCGCGGGTTTCACACCATATAACGAGGTGCTACAGTATGTGGGTTTGGGTAGCTGCCGTCAAATTTTCAACTGGGCTACGCGGCGTTCCAGACAGGTTTGACGTAAGGCGGGCTACTCTACAGTTGAGTCTGTAAGCGGGAAAGTGGAATGTTGCTCAACATTCTGCAAAATTGTTGAGCCAAATTTTCTCTGTTTTGGAATCAAAAAACATGAAATCCAAGGAAGACGTGTGTACAAGCCATGCCCATGAATTGAGGAGTACACCAGTTTCCTTGGGACCTTAAACCGTACACCCTGAACCTTAAGCCCTTTTCAGATGTTGTTGTTGGCAGCGCTCGTCCGAAAAGCGATCGCTGCTCTTCGGCTTCCCGCAGGGACGACATGAATCCCTAAAAAAGTTTAGGGGTGTAGGTTCTAGGGGTTTAGGTTCTAGGGTTTGGGGATGTGTAGTCTTTGTGTATAAGCCCCTACTTTTATGGGTCATTTGGTCCTAAAGGCTGTGCAAGGCAACGAATACAGTAGTTTGAATAACTACAAAGGTTGTTGCTGATGGCTCCTTGTTAAAATGAATATAATCTAACATGCCCCCAAACCTTGTTCTAACTATGAAAGGCCCCTGTATTAGAGGCTTCAGGGTCGCGTGCACTGCAGCTTTTATCATCGGTAGGCGAAATCCCAGAGATTACATAATCACTGAATCAAGGAACATACCTTGAATTATGGGGAGGATCCTTCCTCTGGTTAAACGGTCCACAGAGCAGGCGGGGCCAGCAGAGCAGGTAAAAACTGTGCTTTTACATTTCGGGCTGAGGGCTGCTTTTGGCATTTTGGCTGGCATCCATATGAAACAGAAATGGCTTCGAAATGAAATTGTCGAATCTGCCAGGCATCGAACTGCAACCCTAACCCCCCAAGTCGCAGATCATCTGAGGTCAGGACAATCCGAAAGGGGTTGCCTCCTTTAAGGAGTTCTATCAGTCTATAAGGGTTCTACAATAGTGCTTTAATCTCTCTCCGATAGTGACCCCTAAAGCATGTGCATATTTCCGCTAGGTCCACGTGTTCCTGCGATAAAGACTCGAGAAGGCCCTTTTCAACCTTGTCAAAGACTTATCAAGCTTTGAAGAACATCTTTGCAACTTGGCGAAGAACCCTGTTGAAAAATTGCGAAGCCTTATAGAACCGTTCAAAGGGCCCTAAAGGTTTGCATCCACCTCGAACTCCAGAAACCCAGGAGCCGACACCGGTGATGCCGAGATTCCTCGCGCGCAGGCAGTTCACCCAGCCCCTGAAAACTCCCCCAAGTACATCAGGAAAGACTAATCCTGTAAGCATCGTAAGAAATTTCAATCAGCATGCAGCTAACATGTATAACTCTTGCTGACGAGAAGGGTCGTCGAGTCTTGGAAGGGAGGAGGGTTGTCATTAACCAGGGGTCAACATTATTCCACCCAAACCCAAAGGATGCCAGCCCAGAGAACCCAATACCCCTTAATTGAGGAATATGCCTTAAATTATAGCGGACGTAATATTATGATTTAAGGTATATTCCTTCATTAAGGGGTATTGGGTTCTCTGCGTGCCGGGTCGCATCACGGCGTTTAGGGTTTCGGGTTTAATACAGGGGCCTTTGTAATTAGACCAGGGTTTTGGGGCCCATTCTGCTATAAATATAATAAGGAACCCCCAAAATAGTATAGGTAATTGTTCTAGCATTTTACAAATCAGGAGTTTAGAGCTGGGGAGTTTTGAGAGACTGGGGTTTGGTTTGGGATCTGAGGGTTGGGGGTTGTGATACCGAGTTGGGGTTCCCGCTGGCACGATGATTTTTGTTGTTTTCTCGCTCTTGCATACTGGCAGAAGGGTTTAGGAGGCTTTGGGTTCTACAATGTTCTACACTCGTGGCGAACTTGAGCGAAACCCCAACTTGGAACAACACCGATGTTCACTTCAGCTGGACTTGCAGAAAAAGTGTACCAGAGTCATAGGCAACAGGCATTCCGAAGTGAGTCCAAGGCCACAAATTGCCTGGTTTCTGGTTTACTTGGAGGACCATGGGACTTAGTAAGTAGGGTTATAAGTACCTCAATGGAAGTTATAAGTACTTCTTAGTATAGTTACCTTACTTATAACCCAGTTACTAAGTCCCATGATCCTTTAAGTAGGGTAGTACCTTGAAGTATCCGAGGCTTGTCGTTTGAGCTGAATTCTTTCCTTACAGGGCAACAAGTTCGGCAACAAGTGTGTTCCCGACATAAGAGGTAGTGATTTCAATCCAAATGGTCGGTTCATAGATGACTTGCACACAACAAGAAGAAAGCTATCACGACAACAGCAATAAGAGCTGTGAGTAACCTAGGACCTAGAAACCGGGATACTTGGCAGTACTACTTATGATGATGTAAATCCTGCACTTCCCTTAAGGACCCTAAACTATGGGAAGTATGGTAAGTTCCTTCTTATGGGTAGGGCAGGATTTATATCATCAACCGTAGTCCTTGAGGTTGTTATCTTTTTTGAAGCCTCAAGCTTCCTATGGAGCTTAGAGTGGCTTCAGTCTGAGCCCAATCTCTTAGCCAGTGCACATGAAGGTTTAGCGTTTAGGGTTCTTAACCCTGAACCCTACACTCTTACCCTAAACCCTGAACCCTTAACCCTAAACTCGAAGTCTTCTGAAGCTTTACAAATTTACCAAACGATGGAAACCCGAGACTTCTTCAAACCCTACACCCCAAAGCCTTAAGCCTTTTGAAGCCGTTTAAACTGAACCCCCAGAAGCCCTAAACCCCAAAAGCCCTAAGTCAAACGGGGCAGACAGTGTCAGGTGGAACCCGACTTCATCGAAGGCCAGGGGGGTAATGTAGGGGTCTAAATAATTACCTATACTATTTTGGGCGTTCCTAATTTTAATTACAGTACAAAAAAACCAGGACCTTAGTCAGGCCCCTATAGTCGAGTTGAAGAAGTCTTCCCACGGCTCCTATAAGGACTGCTTTGGGGCCATATTGGGTTCAAGGGTTTAGGGTTTAGGAGTTGTGGCAACACTTGCCTATGGTTCGTTAGGGTCTAGGGTTTGAGTTTAGGGTTTACGGTGGTTAGGCTTTAGAGTTTAGGGCTTTGGGGTTTAGGGTTTAGCTACAACTAGGTCTCCCGGCGGCCCTTTTTCCACCTTCTTCGTGGTTTTAGTCTCTTTTTCACACTACCCAATACCCACCAAAAGGTGCCCTTTTCATGCCTAGGCTACTGGAGATCCTAGACAACAGTTACCATGAAGCTAAAAGGGATACGAATAGGGTTACCCAAATCAAAGCCAAAACCCGAAGCCCTCAACTAAACCCGAGTCCTGCGGCCCTTGATGGTAAACCGCTAGCCTTAACTCAACATGTCCCACCTGTTTCGACCTACAACTTCAACCCAAAGTACCACCAAAGCACGGTGGCTTTGATGGTTGGTTTCTTCAAAGGGTTCCTGTGGAGGGTTTCATAAAAGTTACTATGAGGGCTTCGTCTATCATTGGGGCCTTAATTACTTGGAACCGGGTTTCGATTTTTGGGGCTTGGTGCCGTAGGACGAGCAGCAGGAGCCCTTAGCAAATCGGCTTCCCACCCGCAAAACTTTAGGGTTCAGAGGTTTAGGGTTTAGGGTCCCAAACTGGACAGGGATAAAGGGGGCTTTTTCC
>CAJNDV010033643.1:0-21158 GCA_905221635.1 Symbiodinium sp. CCMP2456 | reverse complement strand
GTGCTCTTCCGATCTAGGGTTTAGGGTTTTGGGTTTAGGGTTTAGGGCTTAGGGTTTAGGGCTTAGGGCTTAGGGTTTAAGGTTTAGGGGTTTAGGGGTTTAGGGGTTGAGGGTTTTAAGTTTTAGGGGATACTTACCCAAACCATAGTAGTAATTCCCATCTGAGAAACCCTACATTGGCCCTACATTCTACGAATATTCGTGGTTCCCATTACAGAAACCCTATAGCGAACGCCAGAAAGTTGGAACATGGGTTTAGGAAGATTGGTGCTGGCATTCCCTTTACCTTACCTAAGGGGCATGAGGATAATGATGTTCCAAGTTTCTGGCTTCTACTATACATTCATTTTACTATATATGGTTATTTAGGACCTTTTTGGGTGAATCGACCCAGCAGGTCACGACTTCTCCATGTCCTTCCCGGGTCTTATGCGCAAGGGCCCGAGATGAACTTGGCCCAAAGGGATAGTAGGCTCTTGGTAGATGTATGGGTCCCAAAAGGATACATTGTAGACTAGGCTCCTAGTAGATATTTGGGCCCCCAAAGTATATACTATACTCTTACTTGGGCCGTTTTGGGTTCGGAGGATGGGGCTAGAAGGGCAGGGCATGGTTGTTGTTGTTGTTCTTGGAGGAGGCTCATAAACAACATGCTTTCAGATATAGAGGCATTATGCAAAGAAGGAGTTTTTGGATAGTTCATGGTTAGGTTTGAGGGCCAAACTATGTGAAATACCATCTTATTCATCATATTGGGTGGCAGCATCCTACAGGAAGCCGCTATCACTCAACAGCTTGCACTCTTGGATAAGGTCGGCGACAGAGTGTAACCCTAAACCCCTGAACCCTAAACCCCTAAACTCTAAACCCCTAAACCGCTAAACCCCTAAGCCCTAAACCCATAAACCCTAAACCCTAAACCCCTAAACTCTAAGCCCTAAACCCCTAAACCCTAAACCCTAAACCCCTAAAGGTGCTTGCCAGGCTTCGACCTAGGCTTCGAGTCACAGGTGGCCAGGCCAAGGTCGGCAAAGTGGCGTTGTGGAAAAGGGCATAGGGTGTAGCGGTTTAGGGTTAAAGGGTTTAAGGGTTAAGGGTTTAGGGTTTAGGGTTTAGGGGTTAAGGGTTTAGGGTTCAGGGTGTAAGGTTTAGGGGTTTAGGGTTTAGGGTTTTAGGGTTTAGGGTGTAGGGATTCAGGGGTTTAGGGGTTAAGGGTTTAGGGTCTAGGGTTTGTGGAAGAGCTACCGGCACGGTCCCTCAGATCTTCTCGGTAAACCTGGCATGTCAGGCCCCTACAAATCTGTAGGAAGCTCCGTTCAAGCATAGTGCGTCAGGGACGAGTCTCTGCAACCTTACTCCATGATCATGACAGACGCCTCCAAACGGAAGTTCAGACTGCAACCCAAAGCCCCTGAGCCCGGAATCGAAACCCGAAGCCATGGCATGTCAGGTGCTGTCTTGGAGTTTGTCTCTCAGCTTCCAGGACGGACAGAGGCCCGTCGGCTCAAAGCTCGGGGACTTATACATCTGTCGGAAGACTTCGGAAGAGCAAATTTCCGTCTAGTTGCGCTTATACAACTACCTTAAGAATCCAAAACCTTCTTTTTTTTGTAGGTTCTTATTATAAACCCTAATATGGGATTCATAGGGACCCTACAAAAAAGTAGGTTTTGGGTTCTGAAGGTATTCTACAATGCGAAAACGGACCACCCTCAATCCCTATTTTGACCAGCGAGGCCCTTGTGCTAAGACATTTGAGCCTTGTCGAGCCGAGGGTACAAAAGGGGCTTACGACCGGAGAGAGAGAGAGAGAGAGAGAGAGTGAGTGAGAGAGAAAGCTGGTACACATATGGGTAGTTCTCTAAATTAGGGTCCCTTTTTGGGTCCTTATTATAATACGGCACCTATTATTTAGGGTACCCCAACAGGGACCATAATTTTGACAACCACCCATATGCTGTAGGACTGTAGGGGCTTACGGAGTTCATGTGTGCGGAGCTGCTTTTAAAGCCCCCACACCCCGAAAACCTAGGTCAACCCGGTTTAGGGTTTAGGGTTTAGGGTTTAGGGTCAACCCTACACCCCACTACACCGCTTAATGCTTCAAGGATGTGATGAAGGGTCCAAAAGCGACTCCAATACCAGCCAGACACACTGTGGTGTTTCAAGCTCCCCGTGCCTTTTAGGGTTTAGGGTTACGAACAGCCAGGCATGACCTCATGACAAGTCCCCTGATACCAAACTGAGCTTGCAGGACTATTTGGGGGTTTGGACTAGGTGCAGAAAAGTCATTCTGGTGAACATGACTCAGCAGACACCCTACACCCTCAGGCCCTAATCTAAGAGCCTGATTAAGGAACCCCGGTCTTACAACCCGAAGCATTAGGCATCAGATAAAGAACCTTTATAAAGACCCGAGGTTTCTTAGTCAGGTTCCTAATTAACACCTAAACCGTAAACTCTACACCCTAAACCCTTATAGAACCCTTATTATACGGTGAAGTGTTGTGAATAAGTGGCGGGCGGCCAAGCCCCCGGAGCCACAGAGGTAACTGGAGGCGGGGTGTAGAGGGGTGGACATATCTGCTTAGTTATTTAAGAATCCACTCATTTAAAAATAGTCACCGTAACCCTTTAGGCCCATTTCAAAGGCTCCTATTGTAGGGAGGTCTACTTAGTAGTGGAGTGAGTAACCTTTAACCTTTTTGTGGTACCATATCCCCTTTACAGTCCCAAAAGTTAACCTTTCGTTTCCCTATAATACTCGACCAGTAAGATATACTTTAGGCCTTAAAATGCTGCTTAGGAACCCTGTTGATGCCTGAGTATATACTGTATGGGTACACGGTAGAAGGTCTACTTTGGACATGGACTATATCAACCCTAAGCCCTCACAAGAACCCTTATTGGACCAGTTTACAGGTTCCTATTTGGACATGGACTACAGCTATACCCTAACCCTAAACCCTTACAAGAAACTTTATCGGAACCCCCGTGAAAGGTTCCTATCTTAAGTAGGTCTACTTCCTATTTCAAGCAGGTCTATTTGGACATGGACTACAGCTTCTGGTTCTTCAAGCCGATGGACCTTGCGAAGCGACGCGCGTCCGGGCCTTAGCTTGGATTCGCGGGATTTTGGGGTTTAGGGTTTTGGGGGCTTAGGGGTTTGGGGTTTAGAGCTTTTCGTGTTTTGGGGTTTCGGGGTTTCGGGTTTTGTGTTTTCGGTTTATCGTTTTGGGAGCTTCTGGCTCTCGATCATGGGGCAAGTGTGCTGGGAGTTGTAGTTCTGATGGTCTGACGTCTGGGGGGGAAGGGTTTAGGGTTGGGGTTTAGGAGGAGACATGATCTGCTAATCAGCATGCTGAGCATGTATATGGATTTGGGGTCTTTTGGGTTGAAGGTTAGGGCTACAGGTGCATTGTGTAATCCTGAGCCGGATATGTATCATAGGTGCGGCATCCTGTGAATCATTGAATCAGATTATGCATGCGCTGTTCTGTCCACAGCACCCAGATGTTAGCACTGGACACGACTTCTGAGCAAAAGATGAACCTCCTGTAACATCCTAAACCCTAAGCCCTCAACCCCTAAACCCGAAACCCTAAACCCTAAACCAACATGCCATGCTGCTTCTCAACACGCTGGTAGCGATTTCTAGGCTGCCTGCTCTCTAGCTTGCAACACCAAAGAAGCAGAGCTGCCGTATCTGAAACGTGGAAGCCTGAATCCATACCTCTAAAGCACCATTTTGAATGAATTCCTCCAAAACCCCCATTCTGATTCTTAAGGCTTCTACATGCTCCTATTTCAGATCCAGGCCTTTAACCTAGGAGCTCCAGAAATCGACGAGGCAGCCAACTCGGAGGGCCCGAGTGCCCAAAGTACAATCGATGATAAAATTCTGCATTACCTTGAGGACCCTAAAACTATGGGAGCTGTGGTATTTCCCTTATTATGGGCAATGCAGGATTTCATCATCAACCTTATGATACTTGTATTCCGTACCAAAAACCAGTCATAAATATTGTAGTCGGTGATTGTATTCGGTGTTCAAGACCATTCAGAGCATATTGATTTGGGCCTGACTTAGTCAGTGGAACCCTGGGGCTCCAAATAGCCCAAAGTAGGCACTATCTACAGACACTAGACCCCAAGCTAGGTACTATTTGTATACTTGGAACCCTAGAACCCTAAACCCTAAACCCTAAACCCTAAACCCTAAACCCTAAACCGTAATCCTTCAGCTAAGGATGGCCAGAGCCAGATAGGAGTCTGGAGTCTAGAAGAGGTTGCGGAGGATCAAGGCAAGTCGCTGTAGAACGTTTTATGGGCGGTTTGCAGTGGGATTCAGGGTTTTTGGGGCAAAATGCCAGGATGATTCTGATTTTGGCAACCCGCAAGCCGGCAGAGATTTTTCTTGGATCAGGTCTTGGCGCCCCCGCCTGGAGGGGGGTGTGCGTGGCGATCGGTTTCGGGCCCGTGTGACATAGAAAAAGCGGGACGGTCAGACACAGGAGGCCGGATTGAAATATCATAGTTTCGATATAGGATTTTAGGGTTTAGGGTTTAAATTTAAGCTGAAAGAATCACCCATAGTTTTCCTTGGGGCTCCTTCGCTTTCCTCTTTTTCCTTGCTACTCTACTAGAATATACCCGAAAGCCTGTTGGAGCATCCAGGTTGGGAGAAATGAGCCACAGCTGTGTACTTGTAGTGTCGTCCCTCACTGTCTATGAAGCCCATGCAATAGTACATGGCAGTAAAGAACTAGTGTGTATGTATATATATATATATGTATATGTAAATACACACACATGTATTGGTTTGTTCAATTGCATAATTGTATATAACACACATATGTCACATATATGTATATATACACATATGCATAATATATATATATATATATAGATGTATCAGGTTCATGACTGCACAGAAGGGGCAATAGCAGCGCACAGTGCTGCCTTGCAGATCGGTCGAAGATGTCGCTGTATGCACGTGGCTCCAGCCTGAAGATTTTTCGACATTTTAGGTCCACCGCACTTGCAGAGCCCAATCGACCCGATCTCTGATGCGTGCCATGCAGCAGCTCTTGTGATCTGTTGACCAGCAGCCAGCTGTCATAAGAAGTCGGAGTTATAGCATCACTGCTACTGTGAATTGAACTGTTCTGACCACTACCTTTAGCAGCACTGCAAGTCCAGCGCTTGAAACCAGAGTGGTGGCTGGCGCCGACTTTTCAAGGACTTGTGACTGGAACCCAAAACAAACACCTAGGCATAATGTTTGGGGTGGATATCCCTACCCGTCACGGCCTTGCTTAAAGAGGGGATTATGGGACTTATCCGAACCTCATGATCACTATTTAGGCCCTTTTTTGGGCTCCCTAGTGGACGATAAATCCCAAAGTTGATACGCCTTAGGCCCCGTAGTAGTTCCTTTTTGTGGCTCATAGTTCGGATCCTACTAGGTCATCCCAAAAAGGAACTACTATGGGGCCTATGGACAAGCCTTACATATGGTGGGTGCGCAGGGATGCTCACCGAGTCAGTCGTGCAGAGTTGAGGAAGCTGGTGAACGACGTCGAAAACCCGAAGCCCGAAGCCCCAAACCCTAAACCCTAAACCCTAAACCTAAACCTTAAGTCCGATTTCGAAAAAGACAGGTAACAGGCAAAGGCTGGTTCGTGGTTCGCCCGATGCCTGAAGCGTACGAATCCCAAAATCTACCAACTCTTCCGCCATTCGCGCACTGAGCCCTTCCAGCCCTGATGTGTGGGGGTTTAAACCCGTAGGGTTTAGGGTTTAGGATTAGGGTTCATTTCTAGTCAAGGTGCTATCCCTTGATCGTCTTTTATTTCTAGTTTCCATCGTATTTCCCTTGTTTGGTCTAGCCAGTTTTGTCTATCGGATCCTGAAAAGTAATCCCAAAAAGGAGCTCATATAGAAGCCTGAAGCGAATTACCAATAGTATTCTGCGGGTATACTATACACCCCAAACCCTATTCTAACTATTAAGGCCGCTGAATTACAAATGGAGACTCTAAACCCTAAACCCTAAATCCTAAATCCTAAACCCTAAACCCTAAACCCTAAACCTTAAACCCTAAACCCTAGACCCTAAACCCTAAACCGTATACTGTAAAAAGGCAACCGCGAAAACCGAACCTGCGGTCGACGCCTTGGAAGCCTAAGCCTTCAAACCCTATAGGGCTTTTAGGGTTTAGGGTTTAGGGTTTAGGGTATAGGGTTTTGGGTTCAGGGTTTAGGGTTGAGGGTTTAGTTTAGGGTTGTTGGTTTAGGGTGTAGGGTTTAGNNGGGTTTAGGGTTTAGGGTAACCCTATGCTTTTTGGGGTTCAGTCAGGGTTGTTAGGGTACACACACCCTAACATCTACACTCCAAACGTTGAAACTAACAACCTGTAGACTCTTAAAGCCTGCAACCTCAACACCGAAACCCTACATTGGAAGCCCGGAAAGAGCTCGCCAGGACAATGCCGCAAAGATTCCGGCTAGCAGAGGCTTAGCCTCAGGGCTTTAGGGTCTGCGACTCATAATCCGCGGTTAAGGCTTTCGGGCGTCTGGCCTCGTTGAAGAGTGGGGTCTGGGGCCGCGGTTTAGGGTTTCAAGGTTGCAGGTTTCAGGAAAGGGCACGGGGATTAGGATTGCAGGTTCCGTGAAGTTTTGGTACGTGGACGTGCAGAAGGTTGTCGTTCTGCAGCCGCGTACCCTGAGCCCTGTAATATGGGGGGGGGGGGGGGGCNNTTACCTATCCTATTTTAGGGGCTCCTTATTATCATTATAGTATCATGGGCCTGAAAACCCTACTCTAATTATTAAGGCCCCTATATTATGCCCCTTCGGGCGTTGTGTTCGCTGCTTTTTTTTTGCTGAGGGGGGGGGGAGGGAGAGTATCGCGTGCGCCTCAGGACTTCGGGGTTTGGGTGTCAGCTGCTTTTGCTTCAGGGTTTAGGGTTTAGGGTTTAGGGGTTTAGGGTTTAAGATTTCCTTGTCATGACTATACCATAAAAGGAGCAAAAAGCCCTGCCTTAGTAACTAAGGCCCCCATCTTAGAGCCTTATAGTCGTAACCCTCATAAACCCCCTCTGAAGAAGGACCCTTAAATGAAGCTGTAAAGGAACCGTATTCTAATTCTTAAGGCCCCTACAATTAGGGGGCTTTAGGATTTTTAGGGAGTTCAAGGTTCGCGATGTTTCTACAGACTTCCCATCATGTTCCTTCACGTCTAAACACGGGTTAGGGTTTAGGGTCTGGGATTTAGGGTTTATAGGGTTTAGGATTTAGGGTTCACGGTTTAGGGTTTAGGGTTTAGGGTTTTGCAAGCTGTGGCATCTGGCAGATGGAGTTGGCTTAAGGGCTCCTGTAAGGGTTCTGTAGGTTCGTTTAGGAGTTCCTTTGAGGGTTCCTTCAGGGGCTTTGGGCCTGGGTCTATGCAGACCTCTGACTAACCGTCGCTAACCCCCAGCTCCTTTGAGAATGACTCAATTATATTCTGGCCCTCAAAGAAGCCTAGCCTAAGCCCTAAGTCCTAAACAGACTTTAGCCTTCAATTGGGGGGGATAAAACAGGTGTCTAAACACGCCTTTGCTCCTTCAAGGCCCTTTCACCCCAAACCCGACGCTTAGCTCAGATCGAAAGAGACTCACCAAAAAGGGTGCCGAATCTGTTAAGGGCCTCTTCATTTGAAGCTTTCGGAGCTGCTGGGGGTCAGAGGGTCAGAAAACTTTCGGACTTGTTTACCAAACCTACGGCTTAGGGTTTAAGGCTTAGGGTTCTATTTGCTACTGGGGAACCAAGGGCTGCATCGCAGGCAACGAACCCTAAACCCTAAACCATAAAGGGTTTAAGGTTTAGGGTTTAGGGTTTAGGAGTTTAGGGTTAACGGCTTAGGGTTTAGTCAGAGTGGAAGCTTGCGGAAATTTGTTGCCAAGTATTATCGATCGTCGGGATCGCCAACTCCTCACACAGCTGCGGCAGGAGCTGTCCACTGACGACGAGGCGCGGACCTTAAAGCCCTACGAACCGCACACTTGAAAGACCCTGAGCCCGAAATAGCGCTAAGCCCCAATTAAATCCCAAAGGGTCCAGGGAACAGTATGGCAATGGGTATAGTATCTACTTTGGCGGCTCAAATATATACTGAGAGCCTACTGCAAGGGTACATGGATCCTTTGGGAAAGCACCTTGCCCCAACGCCCAGAGAGGGAAGGCCCAATATGGGGGCCTCAATAATTACCTGTACTATTTTGGGGTTCCTTATTATAGTTATGGTATAATGGGCCCCAAAACCTTATTCTTATTATTAAGGCCCCTGCATCAGATTGTTCATGGGTTCAGCGTTTGAGGTTCAAGGTTCACCTGGAGCCCCCAAAGCTTACCTTGTCTTGGGACATATACAAAAAATCGTTCTGAGGAGCCCTGAACAAAAAGGTTGGTTTTCTAGAGTTCAAGGGCTTTGGGTCTTGGTTAGAGGTTAGAGATTTCGCACAGAGAGCTTCAGAGAAAGGTTCTCGTATAGTGTCTCTTTGGGTTGAAAAGCTTACGGGTTGTTTAGGGTATAGGGCGTTGGTGGACTTGGCTGTAGTTGGGACATTTGGGTTCTGATTTGGTCCTGAACCTGACCTTAAACCCAGAACGCCACTGCCAAAGCGAATCAAAACCTGGTGGTGCGAGGATTCCGGGTCCCTCGTGCTTCCAGTTACAGAAGCCCTATACAAACTCTAAACGCCAGAATTAAGCCCCAAACCCTAGAAATCCTAAACCCTAAACCCTAAACCCTAAACCCTAGAAATCCCAAACCCAGAGTTTAAGACTTTAAAGTTTCGGGTTCCAGAGTTTGCGATTGTTCCGGGATCAGTTTTCAAGTTCTGAAGCGTGCTGGAAGTGCCATGGGATTAGTATTGAGGCTTATAGGGTTTAAGGGTCAAGGTTGTAGGGTTTGGGAGTTTAGGAGTTTAGGATTTAGCGTTCAAGGTTCAGGGAATTCGAGTTCACCCATGTACCTACATGGTTTGTGCCTCACAGTTGGCTCGACAATACCTGCCTACATCCTAAACCCTAAACCCTAAACCCTAAACCCCAAACCCTAAACCCTAAACCCTAAACCCTAAACCCTAAACCCTCATAGATATGCCTGTAGGGTTACCCAGCCTCTGCCCAACCCGACCCTAAGGATCCTCCAGTCTTTAATTCGACCGCCTATGAGCTAAAGTCCTATACGGGAGTCTCAAAAAATAGGGGGTACCTTATTTTGGGGTCCTTATAATAAGGATCCTACTATTTGGGGTACTATATTAGGGTCCCCTATTTTCGGAAACCCCCATATATGGACTAGGGTTACTAGGGCTAAAGTCCTATATATGGACTTTAGGGTTTATAGGGCTTAGGTTGCATTGGTATAGGGTTTAGGGTCTAAGGTCTGGGGTTGTATATAACCCTGAACCCCTGACGACCTGCTGCCAGGCGTTTCTTCCTTGCCTTCGTCGCTTCGCTTTCTTTCGGAGCTTCGCAGCTTCGAGGCTTTCGAGATCCCAAGCAGCGTTAACCACGGCTTTGGGCTTATAGGGTATTTAGGATTTATAGGATTTAGGGTTTTGTGGGGTTTAGGGTTCCTGCTGTCAGAGTTTCGGAGTTACAGTTTCCAAAAAGTTTTGGTTTTGAGCATTGGGGTGGAGGATGAAGGGTCTAGGCTTAGGAGTTTTGCCTAATTCGAGGCTGAAGATCTTCTTTCAGAAGGCTTCTGTTGCTCTTTGGACTCGACAGCATTCTGTTAAAATGCTATGGCTTCGGAGCTTTGGAGTTTAAGGCTGTTAGGGTCTAGGATTCATAGACCAACTGCCGGTCTGACGGTGTGGTTGCTCCTGTGGGTTTGGTGGGGGGCTTAGGTGCTTCCGGGTTTGGGTTTAGGGTCTGGGGTTTAGGGGCAAGGGCAGTGAGGTGCAGCATCTGGCTGGGGGCTTTGCTTGTGAGTCGGCTTTGAGGGGGCTTCTAGGTTACCCTAAGGGTCCAAAGGACCCAATAATTAGGTACTTAGGTTTCATATGGGTAGTTGTCAAAATTATGGTCCCTTTTGGGGTACCCTAAATAGTAGGTGCCGTATTATAATAAGGACCCAAAAGGGACCATAATTTTGACAACCACCCATATGGTGGTTATGAGGTTACTATTTGGGAGAGTATATGATTATTAGGTACTCGGACCCTTTGGGCTAGGGTCTGCCAGCATGGTTGCCCAGGAATGGCGCTACTGGGGAGACGTGTGAGGAGCAATGTCCTGATGCTCAGGCGTGGCTCCTACACCCTAGGGTTTAGGGTTTAGGGTTTAGGGTTTAGGGTTTAGGGGTTACTGCCTAAATCCCGAACCCCCTAAACCCCTACCACACACCCCCTAAACTCCAAAAACCCGAAGCCCTGAAAGCCTCTAAACCATAAACAATCCTAACCGCTGAAGCCCTAAACCCCTTAAGCCCGAGACCCTTAAACCTCTATAAGCCCTAAACCCATAGACCCTTAAATCTCCAAAAACCCTAAACCCAGAAATCCCGAGCCGGCTTCAGATTGGCGTGCCCGAGGTATGTACCTATCGTCCTATAGTCCCTGTCATGGCTATGTCCTATGCTGTTCCAAGTAACTTGCTGAAGTCATGGTTTGGCTTGATGCGACGGCAAAACCATTCCTCAAAAAGAGTTTGCATTAATATAGGGGCCTTAATAATTATCAATACTTTTTTTTTGGGGGGGGGGTCCTAATACTGCAATTAGTAAGAGCCCCCCAAAATAGTATTGATATTTATTTAGGCCCCTACATTATGCAAGCCCTTTTGCCAAGTGCCTCAGGAAGAGGCAGAGCTCTCTCTAAGTCATAATAAGCTTGGCCTAAACCCCAGACGCGCCAAGCTCCGACTACGACAACCCTAAACCCCAGGACCTTGACATGCCACTCTTGTGAAATTCTGACGAAAAGCCTTGTAGAACCCCTGTAAAACGCCCGCATCAAGCCTATGTAGCGTTTGTCAAGCTCTTGTAAAACCCATACCGTAAACGTCCTCCCACAAGGGATTAAAGCTCTGGGGTTGTTGGGTTCAGGAGTTTAGGGTTGGGGGTTTAGTGAGTTTGGGTTTTGATTTAGGGTTCTTGGCTTTGGGTCTTATGTGTGTCTGAGCAGGTTAAGGAGGTTATGAACGAGATTTGAACACTTCGGAATCATAGACCGGCCTGAGGTGGCAGGAGTTTCAGTTGTAGAGAAATCGGGTGTTTGGGGGATCGGAGGCAGCAGTTATAGGGGTCTGAATTAGGGTTTAGGGGTTCAGGGTTTAGGGTCTAGGGTTTAGGGTTTAGGGTTTGATAATGATTCGCGCTTGATAGTCTTATATGGTCTCTACCAGAAGAAATATCACCCAACACCTGTCGCAACCATCGAGGCTCTTGCATCATAGCTCCAAAACGCTTAAACCGCAAAACCTGGCAAACCGTTCGCCCCAGAACCGGAAATCCTTCTAGCTAGGGCATGTACGGTCCAGAGCGCACCGTACATCCCTACACCCTGCACCCTCGAAGCGAAATCCAAGACCCAAAAGCCCAACTCCTAATCCTTAACGCATGCCCCCAAACTCCCAACATAGGAGCCTCAATCATTACCAATACTATTTCGGGGGTTCTTTCTTATAATTATAATATACTGTACCCCAAAACTCTTCGCTAACTATTAAGGCCCCTACATTATTCCTTCCTTGGCAGGTGCCCCAAAGGGAGCTGTGCGTGCCCGGCTACGTCGCGAGGTCCGAGGGCGCGCCTGGGACCGCATTCGTCCTTCTCTGTAGGAAATCTATAGAGGCCCGCACGGTGAAATAGTGGGGTTTGGATACCCAAAATCAGAACAGCTTGAAAGCCCAAATCGTTTCGCCTCCGGTACCAAGGAACTCAAACACAACGGCCTAGGTACCAAGACCCCGAGAGTATATCCAAGAAGGACTTTTCCAGTCTGGGGCTGCGCGCTTGGTAGGTTTTAGGTATACCTGTGACCCCAAACCCTATTGAATAGTAGGTTATGACCCCTTAATAGAGGGTAGAACCCTTAAAGCGGTAGGTTTTTGGATCCCCAGGTACTGCTTGGGGTTTAAAGGGGGTTTGGCGTCTCATCTGAAGCCGAAAATTTGGGAGTTTCTGAAAATAAGGGGTACCTTATTTGGGGGTCCTTATAATAAGGATCCTACTATTTAGGGTACTATGTTAGGGTCCCCTATTATCGGAAACCCCCATTTGAACTTGCTAAGCCGGAAGCCAGGTTTTGTTCAAGGTTCGGGGTTGAGCACTCTGGAACTGAAATTGGGTTTAGGGGGTTTAGGGTTTAGGGTTTAGGGTTTAGGGTTTAGGTTTTAGGGTTTAGGGTTTAGGGTTTAGGGTTTAGGGTTTAGGGTTTAGGGTTTAGGTTCAGGATAAGTTCGGATGGTATTCCTGTTGAGGGCGCGCGTGACGACTTGTTGCTGCCCGTGTGCTTCCCATCTGTCCTTCTCACCAAGTTTGTCTCACTCCAGACCGTGCGCTCTTTTGACGATCCCTTAGTCTCCTTACAGCACCGTTCAGGGTGCCTTCTTTTCACTTTGTAGAAGCCGATCCCTAAACCCGAAATCGATTACCCGCTCATCCATTGCACAGGTAACCCAAGTAGCAGAGCACGTAGCCTCCAACCTGTGGATCTAGTTGAAATCCCTATAACTATATAATCCCTGCTACCCCAAACCCTAGACCCTAAACCCTATATAACCTCAGCTACTGGACAAGCAAGTGCCTGACCCAAATACCTTGCACCCTCAACCCTGAGCTCAAGACTCCAAGCCCTCAAGCCTAAACTCAAAGCTCCAGACCCTCAGCCCTAAACTCTAAAGTCCAAAGCCTAAACCCTCAACTCTAAACCCTCAGCCCTAAACTCTAAGCCCTTAGCCTTAAAACTCTCAACTCTAAACCCTGAGCCCTAACGTCTCAGCTCTATACCCTAGGCCCTACCCCCCAACCCTAAGCTGGGCCCGTAGCGTGAGCCTCGAGATCTTCAGGAGCGTCCGAACTGGCGGTGTCCGCAAACTGGGTGGAACATACGGCTGGAGGACTGGCTTTAAGGGTCGAAGAAGGGTTCAGGGGTTAAGGGTTCAGGGTTTAGGGTTCAGGGGTTTGGGTTTAGGGGTTTAGGGGTTAGGGTTCAGGGGATTTGGGGTTTAATGTATAGGGGTTTAGGAGTTAAGTGCTTCAGGGTATTAGGCTGGGGCTTGGGTTTCTGGTTGAAAGTCTGGGAGACCAACCCTCGGATGGGCAAATTTCTGTACTTGATGCATGACTGAAAACCCCTAAACCTTAAACCCTAAACCCCAAACCCTAAACCCGAAACCCTGAGGGACTATGGCCTGGTTTTGAAGGGGTTGGGCTTGGTAGAAATTCTGAATCAGCACC
The DNA here is from genome assembly GCA_905221635.1 of Symbiodinium sp. CCMP2456. Classification (NCBI taxonomy): domain Eukaryota; class Dinophyceae; order Suessiales; family Symbiodiniaceae; genus Symbiodinium; species Symbiodinium sp. CCMP2456. The sequence continues at coordinate 7,702 of CAJNDV010033643.1, read as the reverse complement.
CTGAAGCACGACGGCTCAACACCCTCAAACACTACTGTTGGGGTTTAGGTTTAGGGTGGTGTGACGCAGACTTGCCGTGTAATTAATTAAACGTGAGGGACTAGGTGGCAATTTGGGAAACTTCAAAATTTCCCTTATGGTTTCTATAGAGGTACCTATTCAGAAATACTTTTCAGGGCCCCAAAACTACAACCCGGGGAACTGGGGTTTGGATTCTGGAATTCCAGGGCTCAAACGGTTTCAGGGCATGGGGATGGGGCTCCAGGGTTCCCACGGTTTAGGGTTTAGGGTTTAGGGTTTAGGGCATGGGGATGAGGCTTCAGGGTTCCCACGATTTGAGCGCGAAGGGCTTTCTTAGGGTTTCAGGCTCTCAGAAGCTATCCTGGTCTCGAAAGAAGGCACCCCGAAGTCTTACAGACCGCCGGATGGATCCCTTGATGCCAGGATCGCGGTCTGCCATGGTGGCATTGGCGGAAGATAGAGACGCTGGGCGACCCTCAACCCCCGAAACCCGAAGCCCATACCCTAAACCCTTAAACCCGAAACCTTAAACCCCCAAGCCCTAAACGTTGAACCCCTAAACCCTAAACAACGTTTGAAACATACGATACTTCATACATGTCCCAAGCTCCTCAACCCGAGGCTTAGCAAGCCCTAAATCCTAAGCCCTGAAGTGATATAGGGGCCTCCATAATTTCGAGTACTATCTCCTTACTATGATTATAGTATCATATACTCCAAAGCCCTATTCCAATAATTAAGGCCCCTATAGTAGATCAGACGTTCTTTCAGGAGGCGGGCTGAAAGAGGAAGCGATGGGTGTTAGGGTTTCGGGAAAAAGCTGAAGCTACAGTCGTAAAATCAAGCGACTCAATCTGCGACTCCACAAAGAAAGTCTCATTCTTGTACCTCCAAATTTGAGGAGTAGTTCTGGTCATCGTAGCAGTAGTCGTCGTTGTCGTCTCCACACCGTAGCAGCACTGTACGGGGTGCTTTCTATGCTACCACCTTTGGTTTGCCACTTTTGCGCCGACGAGTTTGTGATTTCGAAGAAGACCGTTCGTCATTCAGTGCTGTGGCATCGTAGCAAGCACAGCCGGAACCTCTCCACACTGGGCCGTAACCCTAAACTACATAGCCCAGAGGGTCCAGGTACAATATATAGAGGTCCTTAATAGACACTAGAGCCACCAAAGTATATACAATATACTGGTACCGTAGGAGGTTTGTAGCAGACGTTAGGGCGCAAAGTATGTAATATGCTGTTACTTGGAGGTTTTGGGGTATTCAATTGGGTGGATCTCCAAATCAGGTTTCATTGTAGGTTTCCAGGTAGTACACCACTCTTATTAACAGGTCCCTAAAAAGGGTGCATATTTTGAGAACTACCCTAAACCCTAATGAATGCCTAAACCCCAAACACCAAACCCTAAAACCTAAACCCTAAGACCTAAAACCCAAAGGTCCCTAACATTCCCTAAAAAGGTAGCCTAATTTACATAATTACACCAAAAAACAAATCCTAGGAAGATGCACATCGACGCCAACTTCATCTTCGGCCGCCTGGAGGGAAGTTGCGGGCACTTCTTTGCGTTTTGTTGGTTGTTGGCTTGGGGTTTGGGGTTCAGGGCTTTGGGGTTCAGGGTCCAGGGCTTTAAGGGTTCAGGGTTTGGGGTCTGGGCTTTGGGCTCGGGGTTTAGGGTTTGGGGTTTAGGGTTTGGGGTCTGGGGTTTTAGGGCTTAGGGCTTGTGGTTTAGGGCTTTGCGGTCAGGGTTTAGGATGGTTCTGTGGTGCCACCCAGAAGGCCCGAATTCACAAGTGCTTAAGGGTTGAATGTACCCTAGATCATGAGATTAAGCCATTAAGCCCCCGATGATTTAAGGCATCTTCCATCATTCAGGTGAGTTTCGGCTCTCTGTCGGCTTTGGGTGTGTAGGACTTGCGGTGTTCGTTTGTTGAGGCTTTCGGAATTCGTGGTTTCTGATTGTCCCTCGAAAATAGAGTCGAGCAGAAGTTCGGGTCTGGTGGTATCCGGCCTGAAAGGTAGGAAGAGTATCGCCTTATTGTTCCTCGATATTACGATAGTGAAAGTATGCTGTATTACTCTATATAATTTATCGCATACCTCAAGCCCAAGAACCATCTCACATCAAGGCGCCTAGATCAGGGTCATTGGGCTTCAGGTTTGTGATGAAGGGGACTTTGATTGGTTTGGGTCCCGCTGAATGTAGGGAGTTCTCTAAATTAGGGTCCGTTTTAGGGTCCTTTTTATACGGGTGCCGTACTTTGTTAGGGACCCAAAAAGGTGCGCTAATTTAGACAACTACCGATGTGTTGAGTGCTTTCGCGACTTGGACCACTGTTGCTGGGTGAGCTGGAGGTTTGGCGGTTTAGGGGTGGCAGTCGTTAGATGAAGGGTTCGGGGTTTGAGTCTGAGAAGTCGGAGTGGTGATTCCCAGGAAAGGGGTTTAGGGCAGAACATGGCATAGACACTTGACCACTTTTCAGAACACCTAGTTCGCACCTGCCTGCGAACCTCAGCCACAAATCCTAATGGTGTTAACACCAGTATGCTATTGTCGGCTGTAACCGATAAGTTACATCATGCCAAACTTGAAGCAATGCCATGCAGGAACCGTGAAGTTTAGAGGGCCAAACCCGACAAGATCTAAATCAATGCCTTCCGGTGCCGTAGACTATCAGGGTTGACGGCTTGCGGTGGTTGCTTTTGGAGTATGCGCTTCTCACAGTCATACCAAGATAATAATATGTGTGTTATACAAGTATGAAGAATATTCTGTATATATGTATATATGTATATGCATATGTATATATCTAGAGAGAGAGAGGGAGAGCGGGAGAAGGGGAGAGAGAGCGAGCAGCTACCGACAATTGTCAATCTATTCTGACTCTGTTGATGAACTCTCCTTCCAATCTCAGCCTCTATCAGAGAGAAGACCTGCACCCAAATACGAGTCCCTTAAAAGCCTATGAAGCCGTAGCTGCCCTCCACCCACAGCATTACCTGCTTCTAATTAATCTGACCTGAGACATGGCTGAGGAAACATCCCAGACGATATTCCCGACCATTGGCCGCGGCTGAGATCGCTGGCACCTTGCAGTAAGGTGTGTTTGTTGAGCATTACGCACTTATGGCGACGATACACCGTAAAGCCTGAACCGGAAGCCCCCAAACCCAAAACCCTACTATAGGGCTTTAGGCTTTCAAGCTTGCAGGGCTTAAAACTTGTAGTTCCTCTGCGAGACGGCGTTTGCGAGTTGAGGCATGTCTTCCTTCTATAAACCCTAACCCCCCCAGGTACCTACTATATAGGGTACTAGAGCCCCTAGGGCCCTATACAGTAGGTACCTGGAGGGTTAGGGAGACCTGCCTTAGGCAAAAGCGGCCCTCAACGGACTTGACAAGACCCCAGCAAGCGAAAGCAACCAGATCGTAGACATCTTGGCCCTTTTCGTACCTTAACCCCTAAACCCGAAACCCTATGAATTCCTAAACCCTAAATCCCGAAACCTTATAAGTTCCAGCTCCTAGACCTCAGACCCAAATTAAGTTCTAAACCCTAAACCCTACACACTAAACCCTAAACCCTAAGTCCTAAACCCGAAAGCCACTTCGACGCCTTGGAATTTGGCGGACGCCTCTCAGGCGCTCTCAAAGCCCCACATCCTAAACCCTTGCCCTAGACCCTAAAGGGTTTGGGAATTTAGGGCTTAGGGTTTAGGGTTTAGAGTATTAGGTTCAGGGTTTAAATCTTGCACTGTAAACCCTAAAACCTAAACCTCCGACCCGAAGCTTCATACTGTAAACCACCCGAAACCCTACCTATAGCATCATAGCCTACCGTTTGGGGTTTAGGGGTTTAGGGTCTAGGGTTTCCCGTTGTAAGGTACCTGGTCTTATGGTTAGGATCTATTGTATGGAAAAGTGGGTATCCGAATAGAGGCAGGGTATGACTCTAAAAGTAGCTCAGGACCTTCATGATCTTCAGCTTACTGGACCCCTTCCGCGCTCCTTGGGGCGGCTGGAGAATTTGACGCAGCTCCAGGCAGCTTTGGAGCTGTTGACCTCGGGTGTACAAGGACCCACCTCAAAGCCCTTTTAGAGAGGTGTGATATGAGAGTTTCCGAAGTCAGGGGTACCTTATTTTGGGTCCTTATAATAAGTATCCTACTATTTAGGGTACTATCTTAGGATCCCTATTTTCGGAAACCCCCATATATCCCTCAAGAAACCCTAAACCCTGAGCCCGATATAGCTAGGGGCGATAGTGAGGGATAGGGGATGTCTAGGTCCGTCTAGGTAAAATCTAAGACTTTTCGTCTTGAAGCTTTCGGTTTTGGGGTTTAGCATTTCAGTGATTTCAGGCTTGGGTATGAAGTTTGGGTGCCAAAGTGTAGGGTTCCTCGCTTTCGGGTTTGCATGCGGGATGTGTTTTTTGTAAAAGTTTCTGAAGGGCTTTACTAGACGACCATACTCTTTTCGCATTGTGCCAAGAGGTTCCGCGCAGTTTTCAAGGGTTTGGAGCCGTGGGTTTTTGTCGTTGAGGGTACCTACATAAGGGTTTTGAGCTTTGGATTTGCAGCGGTGGAAGTTCGAAGCATTGGCTCCTTTGGTTAAGTTGGTTTTTGTGTACGGTGTTTGAGGTTTTGCCGGGTTAAGGCTTTCAGGGTTTAGTGTAATGGGCTTGCTCTCAATGCTTCTCAAAATTCTGAAACCCTAGCACAACTCTGTGGAACCCGAACAAAACCTTCAACTTGTCAAAACCATACAAACGACTTTGGCAGGAAGGCACTAGTTGGTCGTTTTTCCGAAACCGGCGTTTCTGCGCCTTTGCAGCTTCCATGGATGTCCATATATACCTATGTAATAGGGCTGCGGGTTTGGAGTTGATCTACATTGGCCCACCTAGATACTTAAGTTAGTCGAGGCCCACGTACATACGATGTGGATGCATGGACCCTTCTAGCCCAAAGCCCACCCCCAAGCAGCACCCTTATGGAGCCTTGTTGAAAGCCTTACAGGAAGACCATTCTAGGTACATGGAACCTATGGGTTGTTTTCTTTCGGGAAGCTGAGATGTTAGGCTTTATGGCTCACCAGAACTTTACGATTTAGGCCGAAGGGCCCGACGATTAAGCACTTGGCATCTGCGATATTGTTCGGAATACTTAGTAGCAATATCCCCTATAACAGTCCCTAGTTGCTTAGACTATGACAGGCTGCACTTCTAGTTTTTACTGCACCTGAAGTAGCTTGGTGTTTGGGGCTTATGATCTTTAGAACCGTAATTAGACCTAAAACCATTAGGCAGAGGCCGAAATGTGAGTCGGAGGTGCAGCTGAACGACTTGGAGTGTGGCACTGGTGAAGAGGCACATGCTGCCCCGCACACCCAGAGCAGGAGAACTAGCGTGATGATGATCCGTGTGTTCACAGCAGGGGGTAGAAAGCTTAAATGCGGAACTCAGAAACGACGAGCTCCAGCTAGACTAGATATGTGGTCGCTAGCAGTTTGCATGTAGTGTATACTTACCCGTCTCATTGCCGCCACAGCAGAAAAATTCCTGAGCCAAAGACCCTAGCTCCAAAAGCGAGTCATAGAAAGTGTGCATGCAGGCTTACGCCCAAAAGAGCCTTGCTTGGAGCTGCGGGATAGCCCTGGGCACTATGTACTCGTAGCTCTTACACCTCAAAGGTTCAGGATTTGGTCCTGGGCTTGGGGTTTAGAGTTTCACGGCTTATATAGGGTTCTGGAGGCAAATTTACCATGAATGTCCATGCCCTAAACTTCAGCTATACGCCTCAGATGGATCTTAAACCCTAAACAACTCTAATTAGGCCCCTGCCCTGGACCTTAAGCCTTCAATTGCAAGTAGCCCACCAGACTTCTTAGAGGAACCCTTAAAAGAGGACCCCAAAGTCCAGGCCGTCGTCGCCGAGCTCCTCCGGCACCCGAAGATGCGCACTCTCAACGTGGATGCAAACCCTCGGCCCCTTTGCCACACCTGGTGGGTTTGGGTGTAGGGGCGTTAGTGTCTTGTGTTTGTTGGTGGCATAACGTAGGGTGTTTAGGGTACGTTTGCGACAAATTGGTTTGGACATGGCTGTCGCGAAAGGCGAACCCACAAACCGGACATGAGTACGCAGGACATTTGCAGCGGTACCACCACTGTACCGTTTTATTCGAATTCCCGCCAGCCCACCCTGAAGTGGTGGGTGGTCGGCGGTATGTGCGTTGCAGTGTTATGTTCTATTTGCCCCCTGGCAGACTACATGAGCATATGTGGGAGGTCATGTGACCCCTCGCCAGCCATCAGTCACGTTCAAGCGGGAAATGGAAAGGTGTCTTACCAGTGTACCCCATGGATCCCAAAGCAGGCAATCGTGTTGCGTTCTGTTGAAAGCTGAAGCACTGAATTTCTTTGAGCTGGGTGGCTTGGGTTGAGGGTTGTGGGGTTGGGGAGGGAGGCTTTTGCATGGGTTTTTCCAACAGCATGCTTGACAGGGCTGGTTTTTGGTATGGTTTCGGGTTTGCTCGCACAGTGCCGTACAGATTAACTCTGTCCTGGTTGGTGGTGCCAGCTCAGGGTGTTTAGGTTTGTTGTTATAGACTGCTTTAGAATGTTGAGAGTATTGCATGGCTCCTGCAAGTTCGGGTCCTTTCAGCACAACAAACTGACTGTACGAATGGAATACGTAGAGTATGAAACGCCCGCGCAGGTCTCCCACCATCTTTGGAGGCATAGATAGGGACTCGCTCAGCCACAAACGTACATACCTTCATTATCCTAACCCCCCCATGTCATAATCTACCCCTCTTGTTTTGCCTTGTGTGCACAGACACATTGTATGTATATCCATGTATACATACAGAGTGGGGGAGAGCGAGAAAGAGACTTCCAGACACACAGAGACGCACAGGGAACTGCACATGAGGGAGCAGCCTATGGAAAATGGTTTGGGCATTGTTGTTTCAGGCTTTGCGGCTGCGTGCCTTCTCGGACCAGAGTGACTCTCGGCCCAAAAGTTGTTGTTGGAGGGCCCCGAAAGTATCAATTGGGAATAATACCTGATCCATTACATCTCCTTGCTTAGCAGGGATGGTGATGCGAATCCTGAAATGAAGCCTGTTCAGGGTTTTCAATATATTATTGACCTATTACAACAATTTACAAAGATGGCCTTCCTTAGCGAGGACTATAGCGGATCCTATGAGATGAAGGCCCTTTGTGATGTTGGCTTCGGAAACTCAGGGGGTTGACGTCCTCGGTCCTTGCCTGAAGCCCAACACGGGGTATTGGGCCTACATAGGGCTTGGGACAAGTAGAACTAGTACTCCTGAGGGCTCCTTATAACAGAGTTTGAGTTACCTCTCGCTCTTGAAACAGGATTTCGGCGATAATGCTACTAGTACAAGACTGCAGGATGAGGGGAGATAGGGATGTGGCTTGTGGTTTTGTTTTGATCGCCAGTGTGGCGGTGGGTTGGGGGGGTGGAAGGTGCTACCAGTGTTTTTATTTTTGTGATTCGAACTGAAATTTCACATTCGTTTAAACCCTAAACCCCTGAACCCCTAAACCCCTAAACTCTAAACCCCTAAACCCTAAACCGCTAAACCCGAAACCCCTAAACCCTAAAGCCCTAAACCCTAAACCCTAAAACCCTAAACCCTAAAACCCTA
>CAJNDV010033642.1:6969-28165 GCA_905221635.1 Symbiodinium sp. CCMP2456 | reverse complement strand
ACTACTACTACTACTATTACTACTACTACTACCACTGCTGCGACCACTACTCCTGCTACTACTACTACTACTACTACTACTACTACTACTACTACTACTACTACTACTACTACTACTACTGCTACGGCTACTGCTACTACTGCTACTACTACTACTACTACTACTACTGGTACTAGTACTAGTACTAGTACCAGTACCAGTACCAGTACCAGTACCAGTACTAGTACTAGTACTAGGTAGCAGTATCAGTCGTAGTAGTAGTAGTAGTAGTAGTAGTAGCAGTAGCAGTAGCAGTAGCCGTAGCAGTAGCAGCAGCAGCAGCAGCAGAAGTAGTGGTGGTAATAGTGGCGGTACTGGTACGGGTAGTCGTCGTGGTGGTGGTGGTCGCAATGCGAACATCCTCACACAGACACATAAATCACCCGTTACAAACGATCGTCATGACACACACCAAGACAAAGCATGTTGAGGTAAAGCCTGCAAGTAGACAAACTAAAGTAGGGCTGAGCGTGCACAACAGTTCTCAGAGACATCTGCTAAGCCAAACGCCATGAGAACATGATCTCCAACATTGAGTTGTATTCAACAATGAGTCTTATAAGCATCACAGAATCCCAAACTCTTCCGCTGTGCATGTGCAGGATAACGCCAACAGACCTTGCAGTTGCTCTACCTTGGCCGTGCCCTGCCCCTTCGATTATCTCAGTTCCGCGCTGCCTCGGAAGACTTTGCGTCCGAGCCAAACAACTAGAAGAGCAACCCTTAGCCAGGAAGGAAATGGCTCGCGGCTTCAACTCTGCCTTCATGCCTCTGTTGCTCCTTCGTTTTGCTCGTCTCTTCGGCTCTGCAGCCCCTTCTTCCCGAGATGTTAGCACGCACATGGCACACTGCGAGCCTCTCAGAGCAGTACAACTAACTTCGATGGTGTGCAGATGTTGTTCGGCGCTGCTGCATCATACTCCCCCACGTCCCAATGAACATTAATGAGCATCCGACGGTCCCTGCATCGACAACCTTGTCACACAATCCTAGAGCTTCTGCAGAAATTTCGGTGCTACGAGTACTTTGTGGTCAGGCATGGCAACTGTGCATCTTGGTAGGGCTCTCGCTCCACCATCCTGGAGAGAAACCGAAGCAACCTTCGTCAGGCAACACCAGGTATTCTGACAGAACTACTTTCATCTACTCCACCTCAACTAATGTGCATCAGTTCACAGCCAGGCAGCTTGTTGCGAGCTGTCCGAACCAGTTTCGACTTGGAAAGCACGCGCTTTGGTAATATCCTTTGTGCCGGCAAGGCCGCAGCACAGCAGGCCGGAACTGGGCTACTCTTTGTATGCACGAGCTGGGGCTTGGGCAGCAGGACAACCGTCAACACAATCATCGCCAGGATGGCGTCAAACATCAGCACCAGGATTATTGGGACCTGAGCAGTCAGAAGTTGCTTTTGTGTGACTGCCGGTGCAACTGGGAACCGAACGCCTGGTGGTCCCAACATGAATTTGAGTATCCTAAGGAAGGAAAGCTCCGCCATGGCGACCCGTTGCTCTCCTCTTGTCTCTGCCAGAGCCGGGTCGAAGGGGAACATGCACAGCACATGCGCAGCACTGCCCGTGAGTTTAAGAACGGTGAAGCACTGCTCTGCCGCCTTTTGCACTCTGAGGCTCTCGTCTCAAGACCCGCAAGAACACCATAAGTCCCGTTGGCCCAGAGGTCCGTAAATCCGCCCGCGATTCAAAAGGACCGGACGGATACAACCAGTATCGACTTGTCAGGGTTAGCCTAGGAGTCTGCTGGTCTAAGCTCTGTAATACGCGGACCAGGGGCAGGCCGGTACCTCTTGCGGAGCTATGAACATGAGCGAAAATCAACGAAAATCGCGCAGGGCAGTTGCCACATTTGTGTAAAAGATCAGATCAGAAATCAGTGGAAACGTCCACGGCTTGTTGCGTGTACGTCTGGCACGCAGCGAAAACGCCAGCAACGAAAGTAAACCAACCAGCAACCTGAATTCAAACCAACGGATAGCCTCACTACAATACAAACCACACTTTGTAGATCTTTCTAGTTTTACAGAGATCAATAACGGCTGGAAGGAGAGAGCCACGTTGCCTAACACTCACGACGACAATCGTAAAGGACATTGTATGGGTCTCTCAACGAAAGCAAGCAGCTGGCGATCGGCAGCTCGCAGCATCACGACGATGACGACAGCATCAGCAACAACACAACGACAACACAAACACAAAACAAACACAGCAACAGCAACAGCAGCAGCCGAAGCCGCAGCCGCAGCCACAGCCACAGCCACAGCCAACCGCAAGCACCGCAACAACCACAAACACCGCAACAACCACAAACACAGCCAACAGCAGCACTGGTAGTAGTTGTTGTCGTCGTCGCCGTCGTGCACGGAGGCTCGGAAATGTGTCTACGAGTACCACTGAGTTCCCTCGAATATGTTCACGAGGAGGGAATGGATTGCTCCCTGTCTAAGCTTGTGTGGGCAACAATGATGACAAGAAGCTTCGAAACTAGACAAAAGTCAACAACAATTCTGGCACATTGCCAGGCTCACGCACTCAGTCTGCTAAGCTACATGGCGACCTGTGGTGGCCGCTCACACCAGCGTGCTGTTTACTTTGTCCTGGGAGGCTTTGGCGAAGAGCGCCCTTAGCGTCGGGGGCGCTGCCGCTTTGGAAAGTTGAGTGCGGACTCCCTGTGTGATGCTGCAAGGCTGCATAAGGCGCATTTTCATGAACGACCCCGCTGGGATCCGGTCCGTACAACAGATTGCCTCCGGCGACCTTGTCAGAATAGCCCGGCATGACTCTCCACAAGCGCTTGCCCTCACGCGAACCCCAAGCCCGTGCTGAGCTCGCCGCCAACAGAAGGCTCATGGCAAAGGTCCAGCGAAATTGCTGTGGCCTGGCAGCGTCCCGGTGCGACTGAAAAACTGCCCTGCACTTCCAGACAAACCTGGCATTAAAGGGAGCCCGGCTTCAGCAAAGGAAGCGGGCAGCAGAAAACCAGGGCCTCGAACAAACATGAACCAAATAGAGTTCAAAAGCTTTTTAAAGCAGTCAGCCCAGGAAGCTGAGCCGGCTCACGCTCAGCGGAAGCGCTGCGACCTGACTCTGCCCCAACATACTGCATGTTATTGCATGCATGCGCTGGCGTGTAAGTGTAGCTGGCTGCTGGCGTCGTTCACAGATGTAAATCCGCAGAAGCTGTCTGAGGCAGCGGCGTTCGCCAAGACCACCGTCGAGGCCGAAGCCCTTCTGACCAGTCGCAGGGCCGAGACACTGAAAATGATGTTGCACCTGAGTTGCTGCGAACTCTTGCCCTCAACCTTCGGGCCACACAAGCGCTGAGGATCGAAGGTCTTAGGCTCCTGCACCCAGTAGGTGAAGGCAATCCTCTGCAAATGCTCTCTCATGTGCCGTCAGATGCCAAGAACACTTATCGTTGAGTCCCTAGCCACGGCACGGAGGACAGCTTCCGCCCCATCAACTCATCTAGCCCTTCCTTAGCCCAGCTCAAAAACCGGCGAAATGTCTGAAGATGCGGCTGCGACCTTTTGGATTGGACGTCGGCAAAACCTCCCTTGTATTAGCGGAGGGCTACATCTGTCGAGTCTTCGGACAAACTATAAGGCGCATCACAACAGGCAAAATGCTCTGTTAATTCGCATGCATGCACAATGCTGACTTTAGCTGCTTGGCGGATCATCTGCCAGAGCTTATGTCTTTGTGTTGAGGCTTTCAACATGGCAAGCCACGTCATCCGCGGAAAGGCCCGCCGGCACACAATGATGCCGTCATGCCCCGACTGGGTCGCAAGCAAAGCCTAAGCTCAACCTCCAAACTTATTGAAATTGTGCGCCTTACAATAACTAGTCACTACCCGTAGGCCCCATAGTAGTTCCTTTTTGGGATTACCTAATAGGATTCTAAATATAAGCCACAAAAAGGACCTACTATGGGGTCCTATGGGTAGTCTGACTACCCCAACTAGTCTGACAAGAACCATGCTGGGGGCCCAGGCCCTGAGAACGTCTGGATGTACATGCCCCGGGAAGGCCAAAGGAAACGCAACCAGTTGCACCTCGGTCTTTCCCGACCCGAAAAGAGGGCCGAAAAGTAACATTATTACATAAGAAATAATATCAATACACGATAATAGTTCAATATATTATCGTAGACTCTATTATAGTATAGTATAGTGTAGAAAACCTCAACATAAACGGAGTACTCTGAGGCCCCCCGGCCAGAAGCTGGACGGCGGCTCCGACAGCTGAAACCAGAAGAATTTGCGGCTCCTCGCAGACAAAAAAAGCTTTCAAGTTTCGTCTGACACAGTCTGACACAGCGAGTTGCAAATGTTGGCTCCCGCATGGTGGCACCACGTGACTTGACACTACATGGGGCAGGGCACGAATTGCAAATGGGTCGTGGAGCTGTGCTGAGCCGTGATGCAAATCTTTCTCCAAGCGCAGCCATCCGTCAAGGACAGTCTCTTTTGCTGCCGAACGCTCTGCGTCTGCCGATGTGCTTGCAGAGCCTGTGCTCGGAGATCCGTGTCGGACAGGCCCCGCGGTTTCAGAGCTCATCCTCTTCACGGTCCCCGTCGCTCTCCTCCTCGTCGCAAACCTTTGTACTACTTCACGCAGCTCCGATCAGAGACTGAGAACGGTGAGCGATCCAGACTGGCACTCGTGTGTTCGTACTGGGTACATAAACAGAAAACTGTGCCTGTCGCAGTTGTTGGGCTTACAGGCTTCTCCGTTCAATTTTACAGGACTTCTCATGTGACGATGCGAACGAAAATCTTCGTGAGCGTCCGACTCCTGTGGCTTTCTGCTGGATTTGAGGGATGGAGTGCTGGCAGAACCTCTTTGCACACTGGGGCCTCCCACACTTCCAAGTCACAAGCGATGCATTTGTTCTCAGACTTGAAAACTTAATCCTTTCACAGTCGCCATGCTTGGCGCCCCTTCTCGAGTCCGCGAGCCCTGCATCCGATCTCGAGACATATGTGATGTCAAGCACCCTGTCGCAATTCGTGTCTGTGCTCGTTTGGCATGTCTTACAACCAGGCGAGCTCTCAACTCTCAGCTCTGGCTTGGGCATGAGAAACAGATGTCTTCACAACAGAACGCGCTGGCAAACTACACTTGCGGCAGCTGTAAAGTCGCAGCTGACAGGAGATGCGGCAAGGAGACGGCGGACATCTTCGGTCCGCAGATCAGCTTCCCGAAATCGACATCCGAGGCTCGACCGCCTTTCGGTGTCGAAAGCACCTTGCGACCCCAAAAGCAGAACAAGACATGAACCCTTCCCAAAAGAGATGTCTTCAACAACCGAAAAGCTGCCTGGTTTCCACCCCTCCCGGTAACCTGGACATTAGTCGATCTTGGCCGGCAAAGCCCGTCGGTCGGCACACGAAATTTTGCAGACATAATCTTGATAGCCCGTGCCTTCTGCAAGAGGCTGTCTTTCCATTCTTTTTGGAGTAGATGTCTGCATCCGTTTATGACATCAGCCTGCTCGATGAAAAGCAGAGGATCGTGGAAGAACTTGCAAAACGGAGCAGCTGGAGTGTTGGACTCTCAATCTCAAAGGATGGGGACCTGAAGACAGAACGAAGGAAACGACAAAACAGCATTGCAGAATGCTTAGAGGTCCGACAACCTGGCCATCTTACCCTGGGCACAAAATCATGCTTCAAAAGCTCCACTTCCAAGTCAAACAAGCACCTGTTTTGCCTATTTACCTAGAAGAAGTGGTTCCGATGGAGGTTCCACGAGACTACGTACGGACGGATTTGGGTTTGATCAGGTGTGAGCTATCAGCACTTGCAAATACTTAGTAGCATTAGATTACAGCATACCAATCTTGGGTACAGGCCTGAACTTGTGCCATCATCGCTTCCGTTCTCTGAAAGCTTGCTAGCAGCTGCAGGAGCGGACTCTGTGCTTGCTGTTCTGACTTCCACGGACAACTGTCTCCACCTCCTGTGCAACCACAGGTTGATGTGTCGTGTGTCATGTTGAACATTATGGGATAGCTGCGACGGTTTCAACAAGGTATCACGCTAACCACTTTGTTGGGACGTTAGCCTCTCACTCTCGGGACCAGGTCCGGCAAGCCGAATCCCCTCGGGGGCACGGCCTTGATCTCAGGACTCATGGCTTTCACATTGACCCTCCCGTGCGCGCTGCCCAGGGCTTCTTGAAAGTCCACGTAGAACTGCTTGCCTTCCTTCTCTACCTGCAGCGAAGTCTGTGTTGGTCCACTTTGAGGCAAACCCCTGATTAAATGTATGGGTCTTCGGAAAGTCGGTTACTGTACTACGATCTGAATGGTTGTGACAACCAGCGTGCAATGCAAACGCACACATGCACGCACGCACACGGAGGTGTGCAGGTGTGTCTGTATTTGTGCTTACAGGTGCACACGAGCAAACAAGTACACGACTGAAAGACAGCGGGACAAACAACCAGGCCAACATGCTTACTTGCATGTGTGTATGCATGCATACATACGTACCCACGCACCCACCCACCCACGCACCTACACCCCTGCGCATAGAGACCTGCATACCACACTCATCCATGGACGCATGCATACGTACCCGCGCACTTGCAAACATACCAACATGTGTGCACGCACACACGCACATACATGCATACATGCATACATTACATGCAGTATGCACGGGCATACATGCATGCATGCACATGCCTGTAAGAATGAAGCTTGCTCATGTATGCATACACACAACAACACATGCATGCATACATGCATGCATGCAAGCTCATGTACACACATGTGTACAAATTACATACAACCATGCGAACATGCACACGCAAACAAGCAAATCACTATCAAACAGACATAGACCTGCCTTCACTCTGCATAATGCCACCCACCTACAGACATGCATACGTGCGTACTGGCATCCAGCAGACATGCATACACACGTGCACACAGACAGACAGACAGACAGACAGACAGACAGACGGACAGACAGACAGACAGACAGACAGACAGACAGACAGACAGACAGACGAGTACATAGAAATCACGCAGCACACACATGCGCTTAAACCTGAACTTCGACTTTCACAACTCGCGCAACCTGGACTTGGGCAAAGTGTCCTAATGGCTTCGATCAAAGGTTCATAGAGCATCCTACTGTGTGGGCTGTGAAAGCAAAGCCTCCGTTCCTGACAAGTCGAGGCACAACGGCCAGCTGCTGAGGGAACTGCGCTTCTTCACAGGCCGTGCTTAGCCCGCGTTGGAAGACGGTCTTCTTCTCTGCATCAGGCATTTTCCCTGAGCGGCTCTGTGCACCGACGCTACTCTGACTGGTTAGAGAAGCACGACGAATCTGTGACCCTGGGCCTTGGGAGCTGGTCCATGCATGAAGACACAGGAAGTACGCAGGGTACAGTAGCATCCACTCACAGCAGGAGGCCGCGACCGTCGGAATAGTGCATAGACATCGCTGCGTTGGGCAGCCTCCTATGCCCGGGGAGCTTTACTCCAAAAGTACCATGTCTGCGAGAAAGACTGCTGCAGTCAACCTCTGCCCTCAGGCCGTGTAGTGACAAAGGCACCCAAGATCCAGAGCCCTCCAGTCAGCCGGCCTTTGATTCTGCTTGCAACTTTGCTCTGGAAGCCTTAGTCTTCGTCACTCGAAAGACATCCAATGCCGCGCCTGTAAAGGACCACTGCAGTTGCCGTCCAAGTCACGCTTTGCAGCCAGCTGGCCTTGATCTGTACCGACACTCATACTGTAGCCTCGTGACCTTCACACTTACGTCAACTGAAATGATGTAACATGCTAAAGCCTTCCTGCACTTGGCAGTAGACGATAGCCCCGTCTTGGTCGTGGGCACGCGGAGCAGGCAAGATCTTGGCCCCGCCGTCGCAGCGCATCGCCATCCTCGCGTCGGCCATGTCAAAGCAAAACAGTCGGGGGTGAGAGCTTTACAGTTTGGGCAAGCTTCTGTCTGAAGTGTTCAGGTAAGCGAGAGGTTTCTATTGCCTGCAAGGCTAAGACTCCTCACTGAAGGTCAGCTTGTACCTGGGTTGCATAGGCAGACGTTTACATGTGGGTACAATCAGAAACCGCTGGGTGGCTTCTGCGAAGAACGGCACTCGCCTTTCCACAGCTCAGCCGAGACACTTCTGCAATAACCTTTCGGCTTCCTCACGTTCCAGTGCTTCGGACCCCGGCCCGAGAGCGCCCTGCTTTCGAGGGCTCCTTATGGTTCCAACGAGACGTGCAGGATATCAGTGTCACAGTGACGAGAAGGCCCAGGAACAGAAGAGAGCTGGTTAGATCGATCTCAGAACCAAGGTTTCTGGCAGGGGATGTTGCGAGCTGGGCGCTTCTGCACACTGCCGCTCGCGCTCGATGCGAAAAGGACTCTGAAACACCTTTCCATCTTCTCTCGGAACACAAATCGTCTGATAGCGCGCGGGACGGTGGTACTGCTCAGAACTCGGAAGCGAGAGCTTCCGACATGGCTTGCGTACAGAGGCCTTGCATGCAACATGAGTCTGGTACCCAAGCTTCACGCGCCCTCATTCGCGATCTAACCCCGTGCTCAGGGTCCCCCCGGATCTGCCCTCTTAATCCGCACAAGGAGCTCCGTGCCGTCAGTCGACAGCAGACAGGTGCTCAGCCAGCAAAGCGTAAGAATGCGCATGGCGAAGACTCACAGGCCATGTAAACAAGATACAACCTCACTGAAAAGCTAAGGCCGCAAGCTGCAGACCGAGGGGATAATAGGTGGCGTGGTCAGCAAAGTACATGTTGGAACGCATGTTTCCGGTAGAGTTCGAGTCACGCGGAGTCCACTAGTAGTGGTCCTTAAAGCAACAGTCTGCGGTCAAGTGGGTTGTTTCGCATCCTGGTTCCAGGACCTACTGCGCACATGTCGAGCCAGAAGCTGCAAACATGGACACATGCCGTCTACTCAGCCCGACTCAGCCCACAGGCGAGTTGTTTTAAGTTAAGGAATCTATGGAATCTACTGCTTGTCCCACGCTAGAAAACACGGAACATAAACAGCAGATTGATGCAGAATGAACAACGTGCGGGCCAAATCATGCTTCCGGAACTAAGAGTCAGACACTAAGCCCCATATTGCCAAGATTTGTCAAGCGACGTTCGCACAATCTGCTGCTGTGCATGATTATCCAAATTTTCTCTACAAGAACGTCACGATTTGTATCCTGCCACACAGTTCGGAAAGATTGTATTGCATTCGAGCTGTGTTGGACAGCAGTGGGGCCTGCATGTAGTGAAGTCCTAGGACAGTCCGTCCGTCGCGCCTCCACTGCTGTTGTTGCCGTCTCCCGTGCATTGCGAAAGATCCGGTCCTGCTATCTGCGGTTTGCTATCAGCGAGGTCACATCTTACAGATCGGGGAAAGTGCACTCCTCTCAGGACCCCCGTCAAAGCCGCAGCTGATTGTCCTTCAAAGTCACGGCCAAGGCGAGCAACGCATAGGCTCCTCCAGATTCAGTTCGTCCAAAAGCTGACTGGACGTTTCGCATCTGAGCGCCGCGCCCGCGCACTGCAGCACATCCTTGCACATGCAAGGATATTCATTTTCCAAAGGGCTATGCAGCTCGTCCAAGAGTCAGCTAAGTCTTCGGCATGCATTACTACCTGGTGGCTCCAAAGGGATCCTGACTGGGACATAAACTGTATGCTGTACCCTGACGCATGGGCCAGACCATGCAACCTGTAAGCGGCATATCATTCATCAGGATAGATTCGGACCAGTACCCGGTGAAGCTGTTCAATGATTGAGGAATCAAGACACTGCAACATTACGCTACTGAGGCAGAGGCTTAACAGGCTTGACTCCTGTACCTAAAATGACCTACATAAACCTACACAGTAGCAGACAACGCCATTGAGCCAACTGAGGCCTTCGAGCAGTAGGCTCCCCCCTGCCGTATATCAAGGAACTGTGTGAAGCCCATACTCCCCGCAGACCGTAAAACAAACACAGCTTTAAAGCATTGGTTCGACCCCACCTGTAACATAGGACGTTTTCCGCACTACTAAACCGCATTGATATCTCATGTCAGGCCATTTGCTCAATGGCTCCACGGCTTCCTGGGCATTGATTGAACCAGATCCCTGCTTTGCAGGGACGAGCCATTTCCGAAATCGGCTAAATGTCTTTCAGGATTGCAGCGTATTGAGCTGAAGCATCGCACGTATCGGCTGGCAATGGCATTGAGGGGAACGCAGAACTCGGAGCTTCAGGCTGCTTCGTGCCATAATCAATCAGACCCTAAACCCTGAACCACCGGTTTGAAGCCCATACCCAAGGGTCGCTGTGCAAAAAGCAGGCTATCAAACACTGTCTTCTCGCTGCAAGTGGCGAGCGGTATGAGCAACAACAAATGAAGGCTATCTGACAGGAGCCTGCAGGTAGGCCGACTGCCACCAGAACGCCAAGAAGAACTGTTGCGACCTTCGACGGCCGACGGCCAACTGTGAAGTGCGCGAAACAAAATATCCCTTGCCCCAGGGCAAGCTATGCTCTTTGATGGCAGACCGCTCAACACGGATGAGCACCAGCGGATCTGAAATTAATGGAACATCGACAATCATCAACCTAATCAGAGAGGTCCGACACAGTGGGACAGCTGAAGTGCGGACCCCGACCAGCTGAACAGGGGTGTAGCGGCGGCCAAGCAGAAACACCTCGCCATGGGAGCTGGGGCAGACTAACCGCTTTGATACAACGTGCATGGACTGCTGAAAAGCATGTCCCACTACGCGACATTGCAGCAGTTGCAAGATGTATCCGACTGAAGCTCGCCGGAAACACGCTGAAGGCCACCGTGTAGGGCACGACAGACTGGTTGAGAACCTGCTCGGTTTGATACAGATTATGTCGCACATGTCCATGTGAACATCTGACACACGAACTCCGAGGCTGTGTGAAATGGCAAACTCGCCCAGACCCTGTTTGCAGCAGCGAATCCCGGCAACACATGGCTATATATATATATATATTATATATTATATATATATATATGTATACACAATCTGCGCTCAAGGTCTGCACTATGCCTAGCCCCAGGACTCTCCAGCAGTCACAGCAGCTCTTAGCATTAGTACACTATGCGTTGTAACGGTCGAACAAATTGGTGCTCGTGCTTCTTCGCAGACTTGCCAGCTTCTGTCCCTTTCATGCAGATGAACCTGAGCAGCGAAACTGCTGAGCAAGCTTGCGTCGACATGAGTGCTAGTGCCAGTATGTCACAAATCCTCGCAAAACGCAGACTCTAGGCATAGAGCGCTCAATTGCTTGAACCCTGACTGTGCGAAAGCGTTCGCATATTCACAACCCTGAACCTCATGATCGGATTTCCTGTCAGGGATAACCGCGAAATCAGGCCACTTGAAGCATAACCATGTTCATGAAGTATCATGGGTTGACTCACATAAGAAAACTGTATGCACCTTATAACTCTAGATTCTGTAGTTTGTCTTTCTTGATTCTTTTTTGGGCTCCTGTGTGGTAGCATCCGAAGGCACTACATAGCAGGTCTCCAAACTGTCACCAGCTACAAAGGCTTCCACTCGAGGTCTCCGCTTTCTCGATTCTGGATCTTCAAGTTCAAGGAATACGCATCAAGCATGAAACAAAAGCATGGCAAGCGCACTCTCGCAGCCATGCAGACTGACAATTGCAGCAGCGGGCATAATCATCCTATGGCCGTCATGTAGACCGTCGGCCCAAACGGCAGAAGAGCCCGGGGTCATCTGCAAGACAAGTTAGAACCCATCCTACCAAGAAGTAGGGACGGGTGAGCGCCTAGTGAGAGCGCTTTGCAAAGAGCATGGCCGCCAGGGATGTGGCTGTGACGGGAACCCGGACGTCCATGAGTGATGAGTTTTCGGGAAATGCTCGAAACGGCGAGACACGCGCGGGATATGAGCCGGGTTTCGAGCCTTGGGGCATCTCAGCTTGACATGCATGCTACCCTTCGCTGATGTGCCGCCTTCACATACTGTATGGGCTGGAGGGAACGACACTACATTGGGCTTTCCCACGGCCAAGCGCAAGAGCGCTTCGTGCAAACGCGGTCTGCGGAATAACACATACAGTCGAACATGCCACAATTGACACGTACAAACAGTTGTGACGATAAATGGCGAAGAAGGGGTAGGAAAATTTAACACTGAAAACCATGTCGGAAACCGAGCAGAAATGGCTTCCTGCGGCTCAACCCAGGCCTGCACCAGTCCTCCAGGTAGTTTCGCTGCTGCTGCAAAAACCAGGGGATAAAAGGCCCCCTCGCCTGCATGACCGTTGCGGAAGCCGGTGGACTTCTGGTTTCAGTAGAACTAGATTAAATACACGGGGACTTTTAGCTTAGCTCAGCACATGTACCCACCAGCAGCAGCAGCTTCCAGTGTGCTGCCACGAACTGGCACATGTCACCTTGCTCGCTGTGTGATGTTTCGGAATGCTTTGTTTAACCCCGAAGCGACGGAAAGAGCAAAGCTTCGTGGTACTGAAGGGCCGCCCCACCCGACGGCGAATAGCTCAGAAGGGCGCTTATTGCGAGTTGCTTCCACGCCCGCCAAGCGAGAAGCAGCAAGTAGGCGGTCAGCCTCGAATGCAAGATTAGAACTGCCGGTTCTTCCCTTCTCCTTTCGCGCAGAACCAGGGCGGGAGCTGCGCAGTGCTTGTTGCAAGAGAGAGGAAGAGGGTATGACCGGCCATCGGAACCTTGTCGTTTCACTTTTCTGCCTTCGTTCTTGGACAGCAAAGACTCGGGGCGGCACCAAAAGTACGCGATTTGCCACACGATTGGCCACAGCTGAGGCAATGAAGGTCAACACTAGCATAAGCGTTCCTGACATGCCTGGCAAACGATGCACCACAGAGAGCACAGCTTCTGACTGGCGGATGCCAAGGGCATGAGTCCCCACACCGTTAGACAGGGTCACACCACGCCTCGGGAATCTTTCACAGCAACACCTGCCCGATGAGGCGAGCATTCACGGGTTCACGAGTTACCAAACTTCTTTGGCGCCTCGAGGCCCCTTCGCGGTGGCTGCCCGCACCTCCATGGAAGTTCGCATCGTGCTGGGCAACGGTGGCCGAACACTCCTCGGGGGACAAGAAGCAAAATTACCCGAAAGATTGGGAAGTGCTTAGAACATGGTGGAACACTCTGCAACGGGTGCTCGTGGCTTGTGCCGAGTCGCTTTGCTGCAAGCTGAAATACCTGGGTCGAGCATGGCAAATCGTCCACGATCAAAGGAAACCAAGTGGGCCTCTTGCAAGCATGCCATGCTCAGCCTTTTTGTTCGGGGATGCTCTGCTTCGCTGAGGGGAGGGGCAGGTCGAGGAGACAGATCTGCACACAAACCAGCAGGAAGCCAGCTCAAGGCAAATGCGAAGCTCCGTCAACCTCCGAAATTCCGTTCAAGTCAAAGCAAAACGCCATAGGCTCTTGGCCGATCCAATCGCGTCTCCATTATCGCCCTCGCCATTGAAGGTGCACGTGCCCCACCAGCTGTGTGGGCCTCTTGCCTCTTGGGTTGTGCACGTGGCGCGCGCGGCGCAAAACGGCCCAGCACAGGGAAGCAGCCATCAAAACAGGTCGTGAATTCAGTCCATGTCGGCGATCGCAGTCTCGTTCTTCGAAGGTTTTTTTGTGGCTGGGTGATGGCTCTGCCTTTGAAGCGCCTGCCGCACAGGCGGCGGTCTGCAACCGTCATCTTGGCGAAGTGACTGAGCTATGTTTTTTTTGGGCGACGGAGACTGCGGCAAGAAGGCGGTCGTCGGGAAAACTCGCGCAAAAAACTGAAGCTGCAGGCAAGTTGCTGGCAGCTCATTTGTCAAGCGTGCGGGTGGCGTCAACGCCGAGCCGACCATCACTATACTTCTCGAGACGTGGAATCTGTGCCTAGTGACTTGCTGGTGGTTCCGTTCATGCATTCGTGCTGGCGGCTGAGTTAGACTGTGGCCCGAGCGTAGGGAGCAGAGATGCTGGTAGCATGGGGGACTGAGAAATAGAAAGGGTCCTGGGGGGCGAATCATTGAGTGTGTCTGAGCTGGACCGGATTCAAATGGATTCGGACACTACAGTCACTACAGTTACAGTTAGGTACTCATGCGAGATTTGCACCGAACCTTGACAACAACAGAAGGCTCTCCGCTTTTTGGCCTCAAGCTGAAGCGCGAGGTGCCCCTGGGATCCCCGTCTGCAGGCTCCCACACATGCATTGAAAATCAAAGAGTCCGGGCTGACGGCGGCCACCTGCATCTCCTCCAAGATCACTCCCAAGATGCACGGCCGACAGCTACAAAACGGTGCAGCCAAGTAGCACCCAAGACCATCAAGGCGTACCTCGGCTTGCAACCAGGTTGGCATGGATTTCCTGCCTGTTTTGTGGGTTTCTGCATTTAGAAGAACTTCAAGCTGCAAATTGAGTGCAACGAAGTTGCTGCCACAGGGAGCCCCTGCTACAAGCCGTCATGGCGGCTCCGTACGTGACCGCTGTCGGCTCCATGGAGCGTCCTTCAATAACCGTCTGGACTTGGCATGTGGCACTGGTCTGACAAGGCGTCAGTCACATCACGAATCTTCGTCATTCCGTCCTTTCACTTCTTGCATAAGCTGCAGGGTTAGTGGCCAGTAGGAGCCGCGTCTTAGCATGCAGTCGACGACTCCCCAGAATGTCTCCAGAAGCTTTAAAGTTTGAACGGGAGCCAAGCAGCTCACAAGCATTCATGCTGGCCGTGTAGGAAATGATGTTGGGCTGTGGGCCATTCTGCTTCCTTGTTCTCCCGTGAAGTACATCAATGTGAAGCTCAGGCAAGTACTTATAAGTACTTGAGGTACTGATTACTAATGTCCCCTAATGTCCCCTAAAACTTTTCTGCCGCCCTGCGGCATGTGCTGAAGGAGCTCCAAGGCTGACTGCCAAGCAGCTCCCTTCTTGCATGCGCTGATAGCTGCGGAGTAGGCCACCACATCGGCTCTCATAAAATGCGCCTCGCGCGAACCCGGCGTCTTTTCTAGTACGAGTATCTCAAGGGTCTTAAGGGTGTTCGGGGCTGTTCATGAGAGACATCGCTACAGTGGCGACTGCTCCAACCTGCAACTGCTTGAGGACGTGAAGTGCACACTGCCATTGTGAGGACTTCGCACAAGCGCTAATGGAGGTGCTGTAGATGATGACGTTGGGATCTAGCCTGGGCGGCTGGCATGCATGTCTCGCAAACTGCACAGATAACATGTTATCTCTAATTTCGTTGGCCAGCTCTAGTTCAAGCTTGTCAAGTGCCTTGTGGAGCGCATAGTCCCGAGGAGCTGCACAGCGGCCAACCACTGCGAAGCCTTTTCACATGCACTGAGGGCAGCTCCAAAGCTTACAACATCCGGCTCAGTGCGTCTTCTTGCCATAGCAACCAGGAGCTGCGTGGCAAGCTCCCACTTTGCATCCCTCCCATGCCCGCTTAAGCTAGCATTGTACGTGTACAGATCTGGCTGGACACCTGCGTCATACATCTGAACCAAAACTTCAGAAGCCATCTGCATCGCTGAGCCCCTTTCGCAAGCCGTGATTGTCGAGTTGTACGACGTGCAGTCCGGCTCGAGTTTTCTCTCTTGGAGTTCCCGTAGCAACGCAAGCGAAGACTGCCACTGAGAACTTCTGGCACACGCTGTAATGTTGGCATTGAAAGTGATGAGGTTTGCCAGCAGCCGAGCCCCGGCCATCTCATGCAGCATGCAAAGCGCCCCTTCCCAGTTTTGCGTTCGACCGGCATGATCAATCAGCACTGTCCGGCGCTTCAGGAGCCTAGAAATTCTAGAAGCATATCTCATGCTCGAAGCAAACGGGCTTCTGATTCCACGCGCATCATTCTTGCAGTTCCCTGGGCCGTGTACATGCCAGATGTCATGTGTTGAAATGTGTTGAACATGTCCAGTGCTTTTTTGGCCGCCACGATCGAATAGTCAACGGACCGCAAGCTTCAGATGCGTATGCACTGATTCTTGCTTGGGCCCGTCCACCAATAAACCCATCTTCAAAAGAGCCTAGCTACTAAACCGGCCTTAATGCACTGGCACAAGATGCCGCAACTTTGCGGCTGGGCCACTTTCAAAGGTCTCTTACAAGCATAAGTGTGGCACCAGCAGGGCGGACGACTGGATTGAAATTTCTCGCAGATTTCTAGCATGGTCAGCTTTTCGGCGCAGACTTTTCGTCCTTCTTCTTGGGGTCGACCTGCACGGATGACATCTGAGCGATCTTTTGGGACAGCGACCACGATGACAGTTGGGCCTTGATGTTCGACCCTGCGATAGTCGTTCCTCCCACAATGCAGCTTTTCCGGACGAGTTTTGGTTGCGCCAGTCATCTCAGGAAAACATCTGCAGGAACTGAACGGGTCCTGTTTTCTTTCCATGCGCAGCTTTTGCTTTTTCTGCCTGACAGATGCAATGGCACTACAGTACACACTGCTGACTGGCGACCGCATGCACACTCGCAGCAGCTCCGCTTGTCTTCCACTCCAAGCTTCATACTGTGTCGCAGTGGCAGCTGAAAAGTAAAAGCTCATCCATGGCCCTAAAGATGGATGCAGCTGGTCCCATCACAAGTGCCGCCAACAACAGTACACGTGCTAATGCAGGCCTTGCCTGTGTCAACTTGACAATCTGAAGAACGTCCTCGTCGTGCACTATGTGGTCTTTGCCACAGGCCTCGAGCTGAAGCGGCTTTTGGCTCAAGATGCAGCTTCAAATCTAGAGCTTCGACTTAACGGTCGACTCTTGAGCGTCCCGGACTTGCCTGCGGGGATTGCTTGACGCTGCTACCCCAAATCAAGGCATGCTTGAAGTCGTCCAGCAGTGATTCTGAGTTGCCCGGGCAAGCCGCAAGAAGCAGACGAGCGAGCACCGTTTCGAACACAAAAAGCTTCCGGACAAGGCGCTGTGCAGAAGCTGCACGGCATTTTCAACATTGAACTGCTTGTTTCCGCGCTGCGGTGTGATGATGAGGGGGTCCTTCAGCTGATCGTCCAGCGCAAGTGGTCTATTTTACTGCTGATGCTGCAAGCAATAAACGATGAGTGCACATGCCAAGGGCACGGAAAAGTCTGGAAACTCCCCCTTCTTTTTGGTGTAGACCCTGAGGGACACGAAGCACGGAATCTCCAGCGGATGACAAAGGCGAAAGCCTCTGCTTTCACACTACGCGCTCCGAGAACTGCCCCCTCTGCTCCAAACCACCTGATAATCTCCATCTCGTCCCAAAGTCGTTTCATCAAGTAATCCTCAGACTCGTGTGGCCGTGTCTTCCTACAACCTGCGAGCGCAGTATGATCAAGCACTTTACCACCAAGCATGACAAACATGCGGCAATCGAAAGTCTCAACCGACAACCATAACACTGCTAGACACCCGAGCGAACTATGCCTCGAAACTGACATGATGTGGCGGCTTAACAAGGCAGTGCATGAGTCGTGCGACCGACATGCTGCATCAGCTTGGATCCGCTTCAAGTTGAATCGAACCAGGGCACGTAATTCCACTTGTTGCGTACCTTAGAACGGCTTCTGCATAGCCTTTCTTTACACTTTAATCTGCCTGTATCGGTCTTGCATCCAACGCTGGACCTGCGCACCTTCCTGTCACTATTGGTCTCTGCCTCAAAGGCTGAATGTGAGGTGGGCTTTCCCCTGCCCTTACAGACAGCTCGCCCACATGCATGCCTGAAATGTAGTATCTGACCGGGATGAATTTCAAACACTATCTCCAGGAACGCAGATCAACCTGAGGCCTCAACCAGTGTGACAAGGACCCACAAAAACACCCAACGAAAACCGCAAGGTTGGGACATCCCATAATCCCCTCTTTAAGTAAACTAAAAACGTCAGGACCTGCCACCCAAAGTTTATGCTTGGTTGCCTTATGAATCCTGTAAAGTGCGACTCCAATCAGAACACATGCAGGTTCGCGTTGCACGACTGATCTCACTCTACGAGTATGGTTGGCCGACTTCGGGCGACCAAGTTGCAGAAACTACCACGGAGCTTGGCCTCCTTGCTAGCTCGTCCACTTCTGCCAGCGGCAGCATGTCTATCCTGGGCACAGCTTGAAGCTTCCATTTCTACTTTGACTGCGCCGAAGCTTGAAGTTGGCTTCCCCGCAGGGACGGAGCGCAGTGGCGACAGTAAAGAACGGCTTGCGGCTGGAGTTGAAGCCGGTCGGCACTGGGAGCCAGGAAAAGCATGATGGTGCCAAAGTGTCGCAATGGGCATTAGACGGAAGCGCGATGTCCGAATGTCGCCTACCCTGATAGTCTTTGATCTTGTGCTGCAGCAGGGATATCCGGCACGCCCGGTTAGTGAACGGAACACAGGAGCCAACGTCTGTGCCAACCATCTTTGATGCATGAGATCTTGCTCGCATACTATCGATGCAGTCTGGTGCGCACGGGCTTTGACCGTCTATGTGCTGTAAACCCTCTCATGCACAACCATTGAGCGGCAATGCCGAATCCGAGGCATCCGAGCGGCTTGTTGTACACGTAGATACCTCATGTCTCACGGCAATAGACAAACTCTCACGCACCCATACCTGTCTGGTATGCATCTTGGCTGCACTTGCAATACTTGCGGTTCCCGTCGATGACATCTATAAAGTCATCCTCTGTGATGTCCTGTTGCTGATACGAGTCAGGCGAAAAGAAAAGTCTCGACGGCACCTGTAAAGCTGCTGGCCTCTCGCACCAAAACATCCGCATTGTGCATCTTGTACCTGATCTCAGCTCTTGATCAAGACTTGAAACTACTTGAAACTAAGACTAACTAAGAGCCAAGTCTGTTCTGTAACTACTGTTCTGACAGGATTCTGTCTCAAAATGGTAGCGCAAACCTCTTCGTCGAAATGGGTCAGCGGCACTGTCGCTTGAAATTTCAGACCTGCAGCAGATCAAGAGTATCTGCGAAAACGACTGGAGTCGAGCGAGCAGCACCTGAAACATCGCCCACCATGAAAGCTAACACCCAAACGCCTCCTCCTTTGGTCGGTCTGACGGTCACGTCGGGGGGCTTTCTGTTTAACCGAATCCCAACATTTTCCAACTCCTCCGGGCAAGTGAAGCCTAGGCTTCCGCATCTGCAGTGAACCGCTGCAAAAGGTCCTTCGTAAGCATCTCCTTTTGTGCGTCATCCTTCGTGGCATCTAGAACCTGGTCTAAGCATCTTCCGTCGTGTACTTCGTTTGCAAGCTAACTTAGCATCAATCTCGTCGGGGCTGCCATGAGGATGATATCGCATGACTTTGCCGTCGCCTCATGGCGCTGGCAATTTCACAAAAAGCCGCCTTCTGCAACAAGAGAACACGGAAAGGCTTGCTGTCCGGGGTGCAATTACCTGCCGTCCCCGGCCTTTGCCGATGGACGCACCTGCTCCACGTCTTGCAGGGCTCAAGCGGAAGCCCTCCACGAGAAGCTCAGGGCCGAGCCCACGATAAGGCCCGGAAGGTCGAGGAGCTGGATTCTGACCTTTTCGGAGCAGGAAATGGCCCTGTCTGACGGAGGGATGGAAGCTGAGCTTCTGTCGTCGTTGTAGTAGATCACGCCCGGGATGCAAGTCAGGGTCGTGAACCTTGAGTTCCAAGGCAACGGGCACACTAGAAGCTCATTGAGCGTCTGAAGCTTCAAGGGTTCCAGCTCGTACGCGGCAGCCTCGGACCTTGTCATGAAATCGCAGCACTTAAGCCGTGACGTCCCGTGAGCTTACCATGCACACGCAAAAGACGCCTGCATCTAGCCCTAGTCAATGACTTGACTGTGCAGTCTTTCTTCCTGCTCCTTTTGCTACACCTACGGCTGCAACGACGGTAGACCAAGAACATACCATAAGCTCAGAAGAAAACATCGTTTCTTGCTTCCGGGCTCCACTGGATTTGCGCTACTGGTACGCAGCCATGCACGTGCAGCATTCCACTGAGCTACGCAAAACACGGAAACCCTACAGGAAGTACATAGGCAATACTTGACGACTGTATTCATTATTCACCCGTCAGCATGACTGCACACGGCACCTGTACGTGTTCATGTCACGGATCGAATCAGCCCGTGGCTGGACACCGGTCAGAGCAGTGAGCAGGGAGGATTTCCCCACAGATGGAAAGCCCACGAGGCCCACCCGGGCATCTCCGATTCTTTGCACCTGGCAGTGAACTCCAGCGGTGAGCTGCCATTCGTCTGCTTCCTTCTCCGGTCCTGGCACGCGCCTCGAACCCGGCTGCTTTGCCACCGCCGCCACCGGAAGGTTCCAGGATGTCGCGCTTGAGCTTGCAGAGCTTCGCCTTCAACCTCTGCACTTTGGGCTTGCACTCGCTGCCGTGCATTCACAGGTGAAACCACTGGCGTATTTCGACCTAGGACGCCCCGAAAGCAATGAATGAGCAAGATGACGACAGCAAGCAGACAGGACGCGTGAAACCACGTCCGCAAACCCAGCCGACTCGGACGAAGACTTGTGCACAGTAACGCTTGCCTTACATGACCCAGGACAGTCACTTGTGAGGCCCAAGGCGGTGTCTCGCCGGCCCCTGTCTCGTTCATACACGTATATTATGTTTCGACTCTCACGGCTGGCACGAGGCAACCAAGGATACACAAGCTTAATAAGCGTTCGAGGGTAGCGTGTAACGGTTTTGGACCTACAAGTAGCACATTGTTCCCCTGTAGAAGGGAGGCCGAGTTCCGCCTATATCACTATATGTGCATATAGATAAAAATCAATAAACATATAAATAAATAAATAAATATATATATATATATACATACACATATATATATATACACATGTGTGGGTAAGTATGCTATATATATATAGAGAGAGAGAGAGACACCCTTATAGAAGCCTTTCACGAAAGAAGTGCAAAGTGCAAAGTCAGCTTCCGCCGCACACGCAGCTACTCTGCCAAGCTCAATCTTTGGCGAGTCGCTCACCAAGATGCTTCGCTGTCGCCTCGCCAGGTCTTGGGTTGATTTAATGGCTATACTATTTTGGGGGGGTTCCATGTAGAGTTACAATATATATATATATATACACACGCCAATATTTCGGGGGTTCCTTATATAGGTATAATATTATATATATATATAT
>CAJNDV010033641.1:99228-130693 GCA_905221635.1 Symbiodinium sp. CCMP2456 | reverse complement strand
TAAGAGACTATTGGAGGATCAGGGAATACTTGCTGTTGCCGCGCATGTCTTCATCTTCCTGGCAGAAACTACAGAAACACTCACAAACTTACACAATTCAGTAAACACAAACACAGACACGTGACATGAAGCGCTGCAGCAGCACACTGTATTGCATTGCGAAAGCCTATGACTCCTATGACCTGTGCAACAAACAATAATCTCTCCTGCTGCTTCTTGGTGCCGGTCCGCACCCCAATGTGCAACTTCTTGCGTCCGTCGTTGTGCTCGTACTGCAGAACTCCAGGCTTGCCATTATCCCATATGATTTTCTCCACTTCGGTGGCCGCGAGGACCCAAGCGATTTTGGCGTCTTGGGACCTGAAACTAGACACGTTGCCGCCAGCCTCTTTAATGAAGGCGTCCAGCGGCAGCCACCATGCCTCCTCGAACTTGTCGGCATACCTCATTTTGGTCTTAGCTGCTAGCGACTACAGCGTGGTCCGGAGTCGAGAGCATGTACAAGCCCAATGTATGCACTAAGGGAAGGAAGAAAAATGCACTATCACTAGTCAGCATACGCATCTTGCTCTTGGTAGCATCGAACGTCGAAGCCCTCCGTCGGCATTCGTGCCCCCGGGAGCGCCGCCACCGTGCGATGCTCATTGAACTTGTCCTCGATTTCCTGTGAGGCAAGTCAGCATACAACATACCAAGTCATGATGTATATCACAGTTCACTGAAGCACAATGCATTTCGAAGATTGTTTGTAAGTTTAGCTACTTCACGTTTCTCGTTTGTTTGTTGGCATACAGTAAAGTAATATTATTATTATTAACAAAAAATTATATAATTAATAATTATTTATTGATAACTAATAATTGATATAAATACATTTATAATTTATATAATTTATAATTTATAAAATTATAAGTTATAAATAAATAAATTATAAATTATTAAATTTATAATATAATATAAATATGATATAAATATATACTTTGCTGACGTTACTTGAACTCAAATGACTTTGTGTTTGATGTGTCAATTAATGACCAATGGTGTCAATACTCGTACTGATGAATTTAAGACCAGCAGCTGGGATGTCAGATCGAAGACGCTTCAGCTCCGCTGCCTTCATCCGCCCGAACTTCGTGCACCGTGTTTTCTGGCAGCACAGACGCACATTCACACCGAAATTATTGGCATGACTCGACTCGACTGATATGATATGATATGATATTGCTGGGAGGTGCCGGCTTACGAAGTGCGGCTAAGCAACAAAGCTATGAGTCATGAGAAGTTCTAGCTCTGATTATAAGTTCTGGTTATAGTTCTAAGTTCTAAGTTCTAAATAATTTAATGTTATAATTATAAATTATAAATTATAATTTATAATATTATAATCAATGACGACTCAGAATGGTCTAATGACCCCATGATGACTCTATGCAGTCGATGTCGATGACTCGTCTACCAGCTGCCGTCTATAGGAATAGGCTTGCATCACTACAATAAGCCCGGGCTAGCCAATCACTACCCCATTGGTTGTGGCCTCGCATGGAAAGCATTCGTTGCCGTCGGGCACTTTCTCCCCGTTGATCTTCTTGAAGCGGCTGGGCTTCAGTTCCACATCGGCATCCAAGCAGAACCGGTCGTACTGACCGAACAACTGCTCGCATTGGTCACACTTCCCTTGCATCGTCCCTTCTGCGAGCGAGGTTGCACGTAGAAGCAAGCTACACAGCGCTCACAAGCGTGGCTTGAACAAACTGCTGACATCAGTCAGAATCTGAGCAAACAGTCAATCAGTATGCAGTATGCCGCATGCCACACATTGACCGTGGGTCATCTCCAGATATTCAGAGATTCAGAAGGTATTCATTCATAGTTCGTAATTTATTACGAAACTTATTGCTGTTACCTACTTAGATAAATTATACACACTTGTCACTTATGCAGCTTATGCAATTATTTTATTAGTATTAGTTATTAGTTATTAGTTATGTAATTTATTATGAAATTCTGATTATTACTAAATTAAATTGCGTATTACTAATTACTAACTATACTGTATACTGTATACTATACTAAATTACAAACTAGGACTGACCAGACTGGACCAGACTGCATAAACCAATAGTAGACTGGGCAGGAGATCAGAGGGGGTTAGTTTAAGTTACGTGAACCGAGTTTAGTTTAATTCAATCTAATTTAATTTAAATTTAAATTATTTAAAATTAGTTTACATAAATATTTGTAATATTTGTTTCTACTATCTTCCGGACAGATTTAAATTTTGGCTCGATACAACAATCCTACGAGGACCCCTACCAAACCCTCGAAGGACCTCTAGGAGACCCCTACGAGACCCCCTACGAGTCCCCTACAAGACACCCCTACGAGACTCCTACGAGACCCCTACGAGACTGCTACGAGACCCCTACGAGACCCCTAGGAGACTCCTACGAGACCCCTACGAGACCCCCTACGAAGACCCTTACGAGACTCCTACGAGACTCCTACGAGACCCCTACGAGGACCCTTACGAGACCCCTACGAGACCCCTTACGAGACCCCTACGAGGACCCCTACGAGACCCCTACGAGACCCCTGCGAGGACCCCTACGAGACCGCTACGAGACCCCTACGAGACCCCTACGAGGACCCCTACGAGACTCCTACGAGACCCCTACGAAGACCACCAAATTGGCCTGGCTTTTAGTCGTCTCTTAATATAATTATATTAAAGGCCAATGGAATATCGTGGTTTTTGTTGGGGTCCTCGTAGGGGTCTCGTAGGAGTCTCGTAGGGGTCTCGTAGGGGTCTCGTAGGGGTCTCGTAGGGGTCCTCGTAGGGGTCTCGTAGGGGTCTCGTAAAGGTCCTCGTAAAGGCCGCGTAGAGGCCTCGTAGGGGTCTCGTAGGGGTCTCGTAGGAGTCTCGTAGGGGTCCTCGTAGGGGTCTCGTAGGGGTCCTCGTAAGGGTCTCGTAGGGGTCTCGTAAAGGTCTCGTAGGGGTCTGGTAAGGGTCCTCGTAGGGGTCTCGTAGGGGTCTCGTAGGAGTCTCGTAGGAGTGTCGTAGGAGCCTCGTAGGAGTCTCGTAGGGGGGGTTCGTAGGGGTCTCGTAGGGGTCTCGTAGCAGTCTCGTACAGGTCTCGTTGGAGTGTCGCTAGGGTGTTGTCGGGGTGTGGTAGGGTTTCTCGTAGAAGTCTATACTATACTTGAGTTGGGTCTCGCGGGGGTCTTGTAGGAGTCTAGGCGATGTGCAAGAGGTCTGTAGAGTTTGTAAAGGTTTTGAATTCAGGATTAGGATTATTATTATTAATTATTATTACTAGTCCTGACTCATGAGTCACATAAGTTATAATTTATAATTTATAATAAGTTTTAAGTTTAAAGTTTTAAGTTTCAAGAAATGTTTTAACATTATTCATAATTTATAATTTATTTATAATTTATAATTTATTATAATTGTCATATCATAAATCATAATAATTATAATTAAAATTACAATTATATTATATTATGAATTATTATTTATTATTATTATTATTTATAATTTATAATTTATAATTATGATTCATAATTATGATTCTGATATGATATGAACCTTCAGCTGCTAGGACTCCCACACTGAAGCTAGCGCAGGCTACACATGTACGGTTGCAGTTGAACAGCCCTGAATCCTGGAGGGGAAAGTTCGTCTCGCGCTCTTGCAACCATTGCAAGATATGCCAGGCATCCGGCTTCCTGCACAGATACGGGTCCTGCAGCACGGTGGTGAGGATGTGCACCACCAAATCCTGATATGATCCATGGTCGAATCACGCGTTGAGTGAATCATGGGCTCACGTCATCTGTCAGTGACTGCAACTACTGGCTTGACTCCTGATACTTGATCGCTGATACTATGACAGTATGACACCATTGATGACCATGCTTCCAATGTCGCTTCGTCATTTCCGGTCGGCCTGTCGTAAACATGATCATAGATCTCGGCACCGATGAAATACAACCGGCATCGATTCAGTGGCAGTCCATACATGGATGACCTGAGATGGCCCAAAACTCCCAGGGACCTAACCTAACGAATCCAGCCACACTAACGCAGGTCGCTGGCACTTACTCACACACACACACATCACATGATCTTGCAATTTGGCAGAACTTCTTGGGGCCATGGGACCGCAGCATCACGACTCTTACGGAATAGCCTGGTATCAAGCTCAGCCCCACCTTTGCTCCATCCGGCAGGACTCCCCGCATAATGAAGTCGATCGGAGCCTGCCGCACACTACGATCAAAGAGTCGAGTCTAGTGAATCAAGCAGCAAGGGGATGGAATCCAACTGTCAACTGACATGTAATGCGAAAGTGTACAACTTGAAACACACGACAATTCTGTAAAGCAATCCCCGCACCAACTTTCATTTTTTGTCTGTGACGGCACATCCACGACTCTCACCAGGCATGCAGGGAACTTGCACTCCAGACCACGTGGCTACCTCTGCTCTGCATCATCCGGCTGGATCTGAATGCACCATACTGGATCTAAACCTTCTCAACATGCGATCGTACCGTACTCACATTAAATTACCGAACTTAAAAGCTAGGGAGGCTAGGGTCATCATATAATTATATGAATATAGAATATATTATATTATATTATATTTTTGTTTATATTTATATACAAATGCCTATAGCCTATAGCCTATAGCCTAAAGCCTACAGCCAATTGCCTATGTTATATTTCTAGTCTAGAACCCTAACTTAACCCAGTCTAATCCATGCGTCCCGCACGTAGCCAACGAACTGACCTCTGTCACTCTCTCACTCTCTCTGTCCAGGAGTCCAGGAACACAAATGCTTTAGTGTAGCGACAGTCTCTGTACAGCTAGTGAATGACATGATATGATATAATTTAATATATTTAAATTTAGTTTAATAACATGATATGATAATATAATTTGATTATTGTCTAATCTTATGATAATGTCACTCATGTCACTCCTCCTGTTGCACGGTTGTAAGTTGTAAGTTTCGACCTAAATTAAGGTTTAGGATTTAGGGTCTAGAGTCTAGGGTGGGTCAAAATAAGTAATGTAATTGAGTTTGTCTAATCTACCTACGTTACCTAACTCAGGCCACCTAACAAATTGCCTAACTATTGATTTGGTAACAGTTTAGTATTAGTAGTTAGTTAGTAGTTAATTATAGTAGTAGTATTAGAAAGCCAGAGGCAGAGGACGAGGCGATGGTCCGCGAAACTGTACACTCGGCCCTTCCGAAGCTTCCCATCGCTTGAAATCTTGAGCTTACCTGCCAGCTAACGTCATGGTCTGAATTTCAACATTGCACCACAAAAGTAGTTCAATCACCGGCGCACTGACCTCGAAGAATCCTGCTACGAACATCTTGCAACAGCGATGCCCTCTCGGCATCTAGACCAGGCTTAGCCAACTCGTTGGACAGCCAATCCAGCGAAGCTACGAAAGTCTCTGCAGCAATACTGGAAACACATTCGGGATGCAATGACCTAGGCGGCTTCTTCGCAGCAAATGCATATTCCAAGCGGTAGTCGCCTTTGCTGATAGGCTGCTTGCACATGAAGCAGCCTGTGCGCCTCTGGAGGACGCTGCATCCCGTGATGCCAAGTCTGGTATTGAAGGGAAGTTCACCGCCGCCAGCCGCCAGATCGGAGCCAACTGCAGCCGTAGTCTCAGCACCGCCCCTAGAAGCACTGGCAGCAGCAGCATTGGCATCATCAGCGTCGCGATTTCGAGCCCGAGCAATCTCCGAACCCGGTGCTTCACGATCTTCTGCATCGAAATCGTTGCACTGGTTGGCCACCGACCTTGCTGTAGCTGCCACCTCCTGCTCGAGGTCGGCCGATAAGAACTCCACGGCAACTGGGCTTGTGTCGTGCCTCTGCATCCGGTCAAGAGCAAAAGCAGCTGCACCTGCGACGGGCGGCTCCTCATCTTCTGGGCTCGAATCCTCTTGCGGCGCTGGCTCGACTGCTGGTGCATTGGTCTTCACCGAAGGCTTGGCAGTGGAGTCACGCCCACGGCCACGGCCCCGCCCGCGTCCCCTCCCGGATGCTTTCTCCAGCGAGATTCCAAAGGGCATGAAGGAAGTCGCAACATGTCGTGGAGGCTTCAATGCAAACGGAACTTCAGGACCAATCTCGAAAGTAGCAACAGCCGAGCCTGTCCGAAGATAATTCGGTACAGCACCAGCATTGCCCACGGCTTCGAAAGAGCGACAGCAGCACTTAACACGCAATTTCTTCAGTTCTGAGTGCTCTGCGAGCACCTGTTTGGAAATCTCACGCAGAATGCCATGAAGTGTCTGTAGCTGCCACATTTCATCTGCAACGAGAGGGGTCACGATATCTGCATGGAGCCTGTGGGCGACTAGCCTTCCCATTATGTGAGACAGCGGCCTCTTACTGATACAACCCATCAGCAGCCACAGCGGCTCCAAGAGGTCACTTGAAGACGAGGAAGAGCTGGTCAACGAGCTTGACACGACCTGTATGTTGAAGAGAGATACCCCCTGGATCTTGTGCACGTCCAAGTAACGCTGGAACTGTTGCACCATGGTCACCACTTCTGCAAACAAGTTTGTCTCGCTCTTACAAACACCTGGATGCAGCTCTGCGCAACTACAGAAGATGTGCGGCATCTGCTGTGGATTCGGCTCTGAGGCTGGCAGATAATCAAAGGCTGCCATCACCGCTGATTCAGGATCTACGCATTGAACAAGGCTAGGCTTCAACGCAGCAATATGATCACAGATCCCCAGCCCTGAAGCCCAAACTGGATGTATGGCCAAGGCCTTCAGCGATTGATTGAGCTGCACTTGCCCCAGTCTCTTGCGCTGCGAACACGACAGCACATCCGAAGCAGGAGTTTCCTGGCTTTCGGCGTCCCTCAATGTTTGGCTGCACTGTGCTGAGCGGGCTAAGTTCTGTTCATGTGCTCGTGCTTCGTAAATAGCACGGCCTTCCGCAGACGTCTGGTCCCATTCAAGCCTCACTCTCTGCAACAGATTGATATATTCTGGTGTGCCGACACGCACCGATCTGCCTTTCATCTTGCTCTGCTGGAACGCATTGAATGCACATATACGTCGCGACTTCTTTGCCGCCTTAGCGGATGCACCCAAACCACAAAGTGACCTCGGCAGTAGGATAAGTAAACCGTATAGGTCTAGTTATTGAGTTTTTGAATCCATTCGGGGTTTTGGGACGACACAATTAAATAAGATAATGACAATGATAATGATATTTACATTTTATATTATATTATTTATTTATATGTATATAAATTATATAAAATATAATATATTAATTATATATTTATATAAAAATATAAAAAAAGCAAAACCACAAACTTAACCTACTGGAGGCTGTAGCCAAAAGCCCTCTCTCAGAAACTTTATTATATTTCATTATGAACTTCTGACTCTGACTAGGAAATACTTACTTAATTATTCGTTCTACAAGTATTATTCTTCTGATTCCTATACCTACGCCTATGAATCTCTTACACAACAAACGGCTGCGTGTTTGACTTAACATGATTTCACTGACAGGCCAGAATCGCATCAGCAAAACAACCCAGCCCAGGACAAGCAAAGCAACATCCGGCCAAGGCACGCCAACGACTTGGGTTTCTTCTGCACACTTCCAATGCGAGAGGATGTGCTTCCAGGCAGAGACCTGGAAACTACCCGACCTGCCAGCAGCCTACCTGCCCTCTTTTTGGAAACTCCCAATGTCTCGTCCTCGGCCGCTTTCTTCAACCGCTGATGTTCCAACCGTGTGGCCATAACATAGGTGTGGAGCTGCAGGTTTTTTTCTGATCTACCAGCCCGATGCGCTGTCGCCGTTTGTTGTGTGTTGCTGTGCAGCTTCTCAACATTCACGGACGAGGCCGGCATGTAAACCAATGCGTCCCTGAGCAAGTCTACCAGCTGTTGCACGCCTCGCACGTTATCACCGTTACCAGCAACATGCAAAGCAACCTGAGTCCAATCAGAAATCAGACCATGGACCGCCGTATTATATGTTTGACTCATGACTCATAACTACTCATAACTCATGACTAATAACTCATAACTCATAACTCCTCATAACTCATAACTCATAACCATAACTTGCGACCCTGAAGTAATTAACTAACGACCAACGAATTTCCACATCTTGGGACCGGACTTGCACGAAAGGGTCGCCCGCACAACAGAGGTCCAGTCTTGACAAGTCTTTCAAGTAAGCTGTTGCTGCCTCCACCGTCATCGTGCCGACCCCAAGCAATTGGGTTTTCTTTTTTTGAGCAGGTAACCACATTCTCCGCCATGTATCACACATGGTGGGGAAAACATGAGGTAGGATGCTGGCAAAGGTGATTGTGCATGCTTCGTAAATGTCATCGTCCGGAGGCGCCATCAACAAAGTTGTAAACTCCTTGACAGCATCTAGGCCTTTCTGTCCAGAAAACAGATCCCAATTCATCTGGCAGAGATCTTGCTCGGTGCATTGGCAAGCGCTCTGGGGGAGATGAAGGGAGCGAGACCGCATCTGCAGCCGATCACGACAAGTTTCCACATAAGATATGAAGTCCATCAATGTTGCAATGGGCCAGTGCACCAGCATTGACTTCCCAAGTTCTGCCTCAAATACATGTGTCCTATAGCCCATAGCCTATAGCCTATAGCCTATAGCCTTTAGCCTATAGCCTATAGCCTATAGCCTTTTGCTCTGGAACTTCTATAATATAATTCCTATAGCCTATAGCCCAGGCCCATAGCCTATATAATATAATATAGCCATCTAGCCGCCTATATTTCTATAACTTAACTTAACCCCCTATAATTTCAAAAATCGTTTAATGCATCTTTGGCTACCCGAATGTTCTGGGATGTTACAAGTGCCAAGGTCTTGCTCATCCGAATTTCCTGTCGAGCAGAAAAAGACAAGTCAGGAGCATCTTCATCCATTGCCTGTAAGTCAACGGTTTCCTGGCTTTGCTTGCTGCAGCAGCGTCTGATCAAGAATGGCATGAAACCGTGAATAAACACTCCACGGGTCGTGTAGCTCTGGCATTCCGTCCAGCCCTTCCAACGGTAGAGGAGAGGCACTTGAGGAAACTTCTCAAAGAGGAGCCGAAGGGCCTCACGACAACGCTGGACACAGGTCTCCGGGCTGGTGCAACACCCGCAACACCAGTGCTGAAACCGCCCCGTGTGGTCCACTTCCTCATCCCACCGTCCGTTGAAAGTCTGCAATATGAAATCTTGCTCTTGTTGGCTCAAACCGAAGCTCACAACACTCAGCAGTAGTTTCTGCTTTGCTTGCACGGCCTGGATTGTCTGTGGAAGCTCCCTGACAACCCGTCTGTCTACGGCACGAGACAATATATCCAATCCATCTTCAAACAATCCTTGAAACTTTGTCGCCCTCATGGCACGTGTCATGCGAACCATGCCGCTGCATAGCCCAGGGATGCCCAACAATCCTGGTTTCAAGGACAATGCTGCCTGGTGGTGGAGGCAGTTGCACTCGGTTTGTAGTGTTGTACAAGCGTTGGGATCTTTTTGCATACGCCCACGATGCCAATCCGAGTGCTCTGCTGCCTGCACTACATGATTGGCAGGTAACGCATCACCACCTAAGTCGCTGCATAACTGCAGTGCAAAACTGCAAAGCTTGCTATCGAACAAACTAACTAACAAAATAACAAACCTGACAACCAATTGCCCTGCTACCGACTACTTCCCAGCACTTTAATGACACCTTAGCTTTATCTCGGGATGGACATAGGATCTGAATATCGAGAAAGCCAACTACTATCTCGTGAATTAAATCAATGGATCCCGATTATATCAACAAGAGATAATGACAGTATCAGAATATAATATAAAATAAATTAAAATAAATTAAAATAAATATCTCCTGAATTCAAATAACTCAAGTGACAATGAAGCACTAGCTTCAATGGGACTGATTTGAAGAATTCCCAAAGTTGACGCCCCCCAAACTGTTCGGCACAGCCGACTGCAGAATACAGAGACCATCTGCGAAGCCTGCTCAAGATCGTCCATGCGTTCGCACGTGGCAACAGCTGGCAGGGAGCATGCACGTGAGCTATGCACGCTGCAGCGTTGTTTGAATCACTTCGTCTGATAACCAGTGTCTGAAGCATACCCAACAGTGTTTGCACCCGCTTGATGCCCTTGACATTCTTCGTGGATGCTGAAGCATGACCCGTCTCGGAAATTGTACGCTTCTTGGAAGGGTT
The DNA here is from genome assembly GCA_905221635.1 of Symbiodinium sp. CCMP2456. Lineage (NCBI taxonomy): Eukaryota > Dinophyceae > Suessiales > Symbiodiniaceae > Symbiodinium > Symbiodinium sp. CCMP2456. Next base: position 120,411 of record CAJNDV010033641.1, on the reverse strand, counting down.
GTTGACCCAAACATTCGTGTCATCGGAAACGACTGTAACCTGACAAATTTACAAAGCCAAGCTATCGCGATCCTATCCCCATACAACATAACGGCAGCGTGGTTCAGCCTGCAGTAGGATTTATGGTTTGTATGCTCACATATCATATTCAGATTAATATTTCATACTCATCATTGACTCATCACATAATATATGTGTTTTATAGCTTAAACTTATAGTTTATAATTTATAACCATAACTTTATAATCAAACTACTTATAGTTTATAGAGACTTGTCTCCATGATGTACAGGCATTAGATTTCGGAACTCATGTAAAGTTGGGGCAAGCAGAATCCCTCACGGTCACGAGTCATTAAGAACAAGTTACAAGCTGCAAGGGTCCCCGCGATATACGTTAGTAGTAAAATCTATAAGTCTATAAGTCTATAACTTAGTCTATAACACAATATAATTCAAGAATCAAGAACTTAATAAGAATATAGTTCAATCAAAAATTATAAATAACTATAACTTCCCCGTCAGCCTATCATCGGTCGTTGGCGTACAGGACTTAATGTACGGTTCAGAGACTAGAGCGGATTAGACTATAGAATAGACTAGATCTGAATTGAACGGCCAAGAGATACAGCCTAAATACTACAGTATGGTATAGCCTGGAAGCAATCGCATGCTTGCAGGAGCCGTCCTGGATGAATCGTTGCAGTGCGTCTCTGACAGCCACAACATGGCTGTATATGCCGATGCCCTGCTGCCTGCTCATAGCACGATACACATCACTGGAATAGTCAAACCCGCTGTATGACCCAGCACCATCCGGATACAATACCAGATTCTGTGATATATGCATGCCACCCTTGACTGCTGCCTTTTGGAAATCCCCAAAAACATTCCGCACCAAACTCAACCTCTCATCCGTGGAAGCTTCAGCTAAAGCGGAGAGCTCCGAAAGTTTCTTCGATTGCATACCATGTTGAACGAAAGCACCGTGACGGGACCCACGTGAGGTCTTGACAAAGATCGGCTCTGCAGTATCCTCAGTTAAAGATAGCATCTGGTTTGTAATTGACATGATGACTTTTTGATTCCCCACTAATTTCGATAACCTTAATTTATAAGTTATAAGCCTTACATATATCATATATCATATAATATAACTATGACTACTATAACTATAACTATAACCTATAGATGCTTCGAATCTACAGATTCATGTTAAACGAGCAACAACAACAATAGCAACCCATAGTTCATAACGAATATAATATGTGATATCAACCCCTACCCGGCCCTAATTACTCTATCACTCTATCCCATCACCTATCTTGTCGAGCTGAAAATCAGCATGCCCCACTGATGCGGCCGTGGCAGATCTCTTTGCTCTCGTCAAGAATATAGATGCAAACATCAAAGACATGGCTGCCGATCCCTCCGTGCTAGCTACCCACTAACCGGCACGAAAATCGACTGGGCCACATCTGCGCAAGGGAACAACATCAACTCTCGCAGGAAAGCAGGAGCATGAGTCATGAGTCTATAATTTCCAAAGTCCTCCCAGCGCTCACCCAAGGATTTAACCACCCAAATCGCCCATAGCCGGCCTTGAACTCGTCATCCTCCGAGACAGTGGCCGCCTTCTTCAAGCATCCTTGCACATTCTCAAGAATGAAGAACCTGACACGAAGGCAGACAGACTCAAACGTCAAGTCCGTCAAGTCATATGATGTCATAGGAGAGGAGTCAAGCAACCTTGGACGTCTCCGCTGGATGTGTCTCGACGTCTCCAGGAAGGGGACGATCTGTGCAGCCTTTCCAGAAAAGCCGAGTAGTTCATATTATGATCAGCATGTTTTTTGATCATATTCCACGTATCGATCTAGATAAGTCGCCTGCGGACCATGCTCATCGAAGAGCTGTGGGATAGAGGCATGGGAAAATCTGATGTTGGAATCCTGTCAGTTTCTGACAAAATAAGGAAGATAACATGACTACCACTGCACACTTCCCATGATCCGGGTCCTGTGAAAACGCCTTGCAGACAAAGCCACATATGTAGAGGTCCTCCTTGACAAACTCCTTGGCTCCACGATTCTATCATCTGCTGTTGTCGGCTTTTAGCTAAGATTTGGCGAAGGCTCGAGATGGATCACCGGTGGGAGCGCTGCCAATCCAGCTTCGCCGAGCCTGTAGGATCTAGGACTGCTTCTATTATCACAAGAAAACTGAAGACTCCACAAAACAATCACTGACTGCATAAACCTCGTAAGCCAAGCAACCGCATTCCTCTCATATCGTTGTAGCACTTCTCCGGACGGGTGTTTTGAAGAAGCCATCGTCGGGTGGGTGCCTCGGCGTCTATGTGAAAAATCATGATGATACGATATCATCACTCACCGCATCATGTCTGCTTTCTCTCAGAACAGCAAGCCGCATGAATTTCAGCTGCTGCCAGCTCTCGATAGTTCGCCTTGCCAACGAGCTCTTCCAGCGCGAGCGTCGGTGCGCCCGTGCAGGAACAGGCTGTTGTCAGAACCTTATATTATGCTCGTCAGAAAGAAAACGCTTGAAGCGACCTGCAAACGATAAAATGTCATCATCAACTCAGAATCAAGAACATAGTTTTAACGAGTAGCGATGGGGTCCTGGAGGGGCTCTTGCAGAAGATCCAACTGCAATCCCAACTCAGCTAACCCCAATACAGCCCAGTTGAAACAGGCAGGCTCTGTCATCTCCGCCGCAATCGACGAGGGAACCGGTGAGCGGGATCGTGACCTGCATTATGCAGCACAAAAGAAACGTGTAGAAAATGATGTCTACACCTCACTCCACATATCCCGGCCTCTCTTCGTTTGATATGTCATCCCGGGTCCGGGGGCAATACATGGAGTGAAACATCTTCTACCGCCCACTACCAATCTAGGAGCTCCTGAGCATCTTGCGGCATAGGCCAGCATTCCAGAAGCCTGGCACGATATGGTGGGATTTATCCTATATCAGAATCCAACCTCCGCTGATTTTCAGAACGAAACTCATGGAGGCACAAGTCCAAGACCCCGAGCCCCAAAGACCCTTAGCCACTGTGCCCGAAGCCTTAAAACCATGAACCTCCAAACCCTAACCTCCTAAAATGCTGAACCTGAGACCCAAGGTTGTATGTTCAGCCTGAACCTCTAAGCCAACCCGCAAACTCGTACCTCCACCCTAAACTGTAGAGTTCCGCTAAATCAGAGCTTTCCCTGAGGTCGGTTGCAGTCGATCTGGGTCTGCCTCAAAATTGCGTAGGGCTTTGGGTTCAGGGTTTGGGATTGAGGTATCCTATTAGGATTATTGTAACCAGATGGGAACCCTAAGAAGCCCCTAACCCCTCTGTTACCATACGGGAAACCCTAACAAGCCCTAAACTGTCTGTAACCAGACAGTTTAACCCTAAGCCTAATACTAAATACTACCCGTCTGTAACCAGACGGGAAAACCCCTAATATTAACTACCGCGTCTGTAACCAGACGGGGAACCTAATACTACCCGTCTGTAACCAGACGGGAAAACCGACAACCCTAAACCCCAAAAAAACACTCGTTACACGAAGCAGGTATCATTAACCATATATATGTGCCTATGTTATATTCCCCATCATTATTCATTTCTAGCCTAATATATGAATTATTCCATGATGTAAACCTCACAATTAACCTCAATATTAGATATCCCTACCCAAGGAGTATCATTCTATTACATTATAAACCATACATTTAACCCTATATTATTCCCCAAATATACATATTTGGGCCTAGGTTCTAACTAAGTAACTTAACGATACCATGCCGACACCAACTCATAAGGGTGTCGCACCATTTTGGGGACCTGGTCTGGGACCCTGATTTAGGCAACTACCTATATAGCTTATAGCCTTATTCTCATTTCCGGGAAATCCCTTCAGGCGTCCCCCTCGGCCATTGTCTAATCCTGAAACCTGACCTCAAAACGCCTCAATCACACCGAAAACCTAAACACAAAGAAAACACCACGAACCCCAAAACCTTAAATCTACCTTCGTTTTGAATCTAAACCAGACCCAAAAACTCTAAATCGACCTCTAGGGCAGTCTGACTGTCGATGAAGTTCACAAAGCCCACGGAATGTCCATTCGGCTTCCGCCGAGCCGGAAGAACATACACCTGCGGGTTCAGGGTTTAGGGAGCAGGGTTTAGGGATTAGGGTCTAGCGCCAGAGCCGCAGAAGGAGTTAAGAAGGGTTTTGTTTCGTTCTATCCCAAAGAGACCTAAGGGCCTGTGTGGTAGAACATAGGGTTTCTGTATTAGGAAATGCTCTTATGATTTGAGGCAGTATCCCCCGTAACAGTACCTAGGACTCTTTGGGTATGTCCTTAAATGCAGTTCCCTTGGATGGCTAAATGCCTTGGACCGTGGACCTAACTAGAACACACTGCAATACGCGAACATAAGGCTCGAGGTTAAGCCCTCAACAAACAAACTGCCGAAACCACATCCCGGCTCAGGGGCCTCAACAATTACAACAGGGTTTGGGGGCGTACGACAGTACATCCTAATGCGTAACCGTTGAACCCGATGGAATCGGAAAGGAAACTACTCACCTACTCCGGTCACTAGCCCGCAACTGACACACATTCACGGTGCGACAGGTCATAAAACACACGGATGTATACATTCATGTGTGCATGTGTGTTTGTGTGTAGATACTGTGACTCTCTCTCTCACTCTCTCTACAAATATATCTTTGGACATTGGTGACTGTATGTGCGTTGGCTATTATACCTGTACATACATATATATATATATATATATATATATATAAAGATAGTTGAACAATTTCATATACGCATATATAATATAATATATATATATATATATATAATAAATATATTATGGTGTTATATCTGTCCTTCTCTCTCTCTATCTCGGCACATACACCTACTCCACAACCTTTAAAACCTGACCAACGGGATTCTAGCTGCTCAGTATCCCCGATGCCCAGGCTCACATCCTAAACCCTGAACCGCAAAACGAATTACCTAAATCTTAAACAAGCAGAAAGGCTGAACCGGGAAACTAATTACCTAAACCTTAAACAAGCAGAAATGCTGGAGCTGCCGCTCATGGGCTTCACTGTTTGTATTCTCCTACTTCAAGCTGAGCCCCATTTCCCCCCCCCCCCCTTCCCCCACCACCCGAGGGTCCCGCTGGGTGTGGATTTCAAGAGCCCCCAAAAGCTTTACAGTAGGGGTTCTGCATTGAACCGGGAATGGCAACTAGAAGCAAAGTTCGTCCAAGTCGGTCATAGAAGGGCTGTAACAATTATAGGGTTGCTCGGGGTAGATACTCACTAAACCCTAAACCCTAAACCCTACACCCTAAACCAGTTATACTGAGGAGCAGTATTGGTGACTATTCATCCTCTGAGCTTAACCCCTACAGCGAACCCCAGAAAGTTGGAACATGGGTTTAGGAGGATTAGTGCTAGGATCCCTTATACTCTACCTTAAGGGCATGAGGAGAATCATGTTCCAACTTTCTGGCTTCTGCTATAAGCCCATAAACCCCGTCAAGCATCCCTTGTGGTCATTCTAGTGGTTCTTGCAGCAGCCCCTCGCAAGAAACCTCATCACCCTGTGCCAGCTATTCAGGCTTCTGTCCTAAACCATGTCAGCCCTAAGGCCAAAACCCCAAACCCGGTGACTTGAAAATTGTCTACTTCAGGGTTAGTGAGACTGGGTCTAGGATTGTCGATAGATTAGTTTGCGATAGAGATTCGGTTTTAGGGTCCAATACTCTCTTCTCCGACAACCGGGACTTGAGTTCTCCAGACTAAATCAGACTATACTAGGTAAGTGCTTGGACCCTTGGGGTAGCCAGCGAACCGGACCATTGTGGCTCAGGGTAGGGCTCAACCCTCAAGCCTGAACCCAGCCGACCCACAGGTATCAGGGTTCCCGCTTCGGGGATTAGAGTTTGGGGTTTAGGGTTTGGGATTTAGGGTTTAGGGTCTTGGGGCTTAGGGTTTTGGGGCTTAGACCCTAAACCCTAAACCCTAAACCCAAGGAGCTCCCCCAATAAATGCGAGACAAAGTCACGAAGTCGAACTTGCAGGGGGCCATCACCATCCTGAGTTCTTGTTATCAGGAATGGTACATATAAGTCACCTCACAAGGAGGGTATTGGTTCTTCGGCGGTTCAGGGTTTAGGGTTTAGGGTTTAGGGTTAACCCCTAAACCCTAAACCCTAAACCCTAAACCCCCTTGTGACACTCTGCAAGACCCAAACAAATGCTGTGCATACCAAACGCCCCAAGTGCTTAGCTGCACAGCCCCCCTAACCGGAAACCCTTCTACCAAGCAGCCCTAAACCTTAAATTTAAGTCCTAAACCTCAAACGCTGAATCCTATATCCTGAACCCAAACCCTAAACCCGAGCGGCATAAAGCCCGATACCCCAAATTCCAAACCCTAAAAAGCAGAAAGCCCAAAGCCCTAAACCCTATAAGCCTAAACCCTACGGGCATAAAGCCCTGAACCCAAAATCCGATCCTAAATCCTCCACCTCCCAAAGCCCCATAAAGCCTAAACCCTAAATACCCTAAACCCTAAACCCTAAACCTTCAATACCCAGGTTCATGAGCGCCACAACGGAGTCCGCTGTCATCTCTCCAGGGGGGCCATGCAGTCTCAAAGTTGTCGCCATTCATCCATGGAAGCCCACCGAAACTTAGAGGGTTTAGGGTTTAGGGTTTAGGGTCAGCCCATAGGCCCACCGAAATTTAGGACTAAAGAAGACATGGGGCCGAGCACGGCTTGGGGTCTAGGGGTTTGGCTTAGGATATAGAGTTCGGGGTTTAGGGCCTAGGCTTTTAGAGTTTGGGGAGTGTAGGAACTTGTGGATTTAGGCCCCGGGGATTGAACAGCTATGGGTTTAGGGTGTTCGGGGCTTCACGCTAGCGGAGCACGGGTCTATTTCCCACGTAGCCCCTTGAAGCCAAAAAGCAGCGGAAGAGCTATACCTTAAAACAAATCCGATTCCTCAAGCGCAAGACCAAGCGGGATTTGTTGTATCTTCACTCCGTTCCGCGAGACTTCGACTGAGGAGTACCCTGGTCCCTAAGGTCAAACTTTGGCCCTATAGGTTCTCCAAACAAAGGCTTTCCCCTGAACCCGAAGCCCTATAAACCCTAAAACTCGAACAAAGGCTGCGTAACACTGACGTCGGACGCTATCCGCCTCTACGGGGGTGTAGCTGTGAGGCTGACATCCTTCTGATTCCGAAAGCCACCAGTGGAATTCTAGATTTCCCCAGTAACCCCTTGACAAGAAGTGTAGGCTTTTGCGTATTCTGTCATTTTCAAACAAATTTGCAATACTGTACCAAGGCAGACCCACGTTGTGCCTAAATCATACAAGCAAAAAACGTAAGGGGACCACTGGGCACATATGTAATATTTGGGCTGCCATAGACAGCAGTCGCGGGAGGGTCTAGCTATAATTCGGAGACTTAGAAGCTAGCATTTTGGAAAGTACATGATTATTAGGTGCTGGGACCTGTAGGGTATGGCTTTGGGATGTAAGGACGACATCATCACAGATGCAAGGCCCTCAGGTTCCGCAGTAAGACCTTGCTTATGCGGTTACCCTTTTCAACCCGAATATAGGGGGCCTTCATAATTACCTATACTATTTGGTGGGGGTTCCTTTTTATAGTTGTAGTATAAGATACCCCAAAAACCTATTCGAATTGCTGAGGCCCCCTATGTTATTCTTCTTTCTTCATCCCTAAACCCTAAACCCTAAACCCTAAGCTCTAAACCCTAAACCGTTATTCTTCTTTCTTCATAAGGAGACCCCAGGACTGCAAGAAGGTGCCTTGGTGGAACATGGAATCCTTGGAGGACCCATTCCAGAAACTCCCTAAACCCTACACCCTAAACCCTATAAGCGCTAAGCCCTATAACCCTGTAGCCCTAAACCATAAACTTTATACGCCTAAACCCTAAACCCCCTAAGCCCTATAACACCCGATGAATCCCTTTGAACGCACTGTCAGGTCGCGGCACTACTGTTGCTGAGCTCAAGGACGTGTGGCAGTTGTTTATGGGCGAGGCTACATGCTTTCTGGTGTTGTATCGGCTTTCTGTCGAGTGTCATGGGGTTCCGAAAGGGTTCGCTCATGAGTTCGAATACCTACATGGTATCTACTTTGGCCGAAAGGAGGCTTGTGTAACGACAGTTCCATTGGCTTCCCAACAGGTCGTGCAGAGCTAATCTTGCGTGGAAGTCACACCTTTTCCCCACGCCCTCTGTTCCCTTTCCATCCTGTACCATAAGGAAGCCCCATAAACAGGATGGGCCGCCGGTTGATTTTGCAGTTTCGGGCTCCCCAATTAAACCTTTTGAAACTTACAGAACCCTGCCAGGAAGCCTTGAAAGGAGCCCTTGCAGGAACCCTTCCCGTAAGAAGCCTTGAAGCACTTCCAGCAAGGTAGCTCCTCAGGACGCGGCTCTGTTGAAAAGCGCCAATGAGGCCGGAGAAAGACACCACGGTGGTCTGGATCGATGCCTCGAATACAGGGGGCTTAGCAATTAGTGTAGGGTGTTGGGGTATCTTGTGCTACCGCTATTTTCGGGAGTATAAGGCACTACTATTACTGAGTCTTCCGAGCCCTAGATCAAGTCTTCTTTTAACGGGTCTGGCGTTTGCAGTCTGAAACTAGGGCCTATTGAATGCGCGCAGGCAGGTATTTTGAGTTTATAGGGCTTTTTATTGAAGGGCTTATGGTGTTTAGGCATTTCGAGCGTAGTGTTGAGGGTGCCAAGGTGTCGAAACTTAGGGCTGCGTTTGGAGTTTGTTTTTCGCCTCCACGGTCCTATGATCATCGACTTGTTTCATTAACCACAACAGGAACTATCGTGGAATGGAGACTTGAGGTATACCGTATACCCAAGCCCTAAACCCTAAACGCTAGAGGGAACGGGTTCGAGGAATCATCGTGGTCTATGTAAGGCTGCAATCAGTCCGGAGCTTTCCCAAACGACAAAGCATACCTAAAACTATCCCAACCTGCTTTATGGTAGGGTTTCTTCAAAATTCTTTATTGGGGTATGGTACCTTGATGTAAACTCTAAGCCGAAACCACGAACCTCAAGCAATAAATACCTCCAACAACTTGACGCTGCTCCTCTCATACTTAAGGTTTTGAGGTTTAGGGTTTAGGGTTTCTGCCGCTCCAAATGCCCCAACGAAAGTACTTGTTAAAGGCATTCGACCACGCAGTAAGTACGGCCTCCAGAGAAGCGACCAGCAAACTCATTGCTTGCAGCCAGCGGCCCCACCGCTCAAGGGCCTCGGGTCAAAGTGCGTAGTATCCCCTAAAAACCTCAACCCTACACCGAAAGCTACCATGGAGAAAACTGCTTATGGAAGCATGGTACGCAACCTGATGTATATGGGGGGTTCCGAAAATAGGGGACCCTAATATAGTACCCTAATTAATAGGGTCCCTATTATAAGGACCTCAAAATAAGGTACCCCCAATTTTCTGAAACTCCCATATAGGGGCCTTAGTCTTCATAGGGCCCCATACCCTCAACCCTAAATCTTCCAGTGCGTCTGCTTGTGGATCTTCCTCCTCCTTGGGCCAGTGGCTCTCAATACCCGAACCCCCCCCCAAAAACAGGTCAAACTCTCGACAAAACCGACGGCATGTATTAGGGCTTAGGGTCTTAACCCTGAGCCCTAAACCCCTAAACCCTAAACCCTAAAACCCTAAACCCTAAACCCTAAACCCTAAACCCTAAACCCTAAACCCTAAACTGCCATCGAAGGTGAGTAGGAGGCTCTCCAGGATGCTTCTGCATGACAAAACTAAAAGGCCTCAAACTTAAAACCATAAACCCGGTTTAGGGTTTAGGGTTTAGGGTTGAAGGTTTAGGGTTTAGGGTTTAGGGTTGAAGGTTTAGGGTTTAGGGTCCCTAAACCCTATCTTTACACGAAGCCTGATGGCATGAAGGAGCCCTCAAGAACAAGTATTGGTGGGTTTAGGGTTTAGGGTTTAGGGTTGCTTCAGCCTCCGTGGTTTTCGGTTGTTGAGGTTTAGGGTTTAGGGTTTAGGGTTTAGGGTTTAGGGTTTAGGGTTTAGGGTTTGTACCTCTGGCATGTTCGTGATATGGTTTGGTTTCGGGCTCATAGGGTTCAGGGAAGTCCAGGGCTGATTTAAGGGTTCAGGGTTTCACGTATAGGCGTCGTAAGTGTATAAAGCGTAGGCGTCGTGAACATCAGAATAGGATAGTGCATATTGTAGACGGGCTATGTTTGACTAGAATAGGAAACCCCAACGAACGATAACATATTGCCGTAATCTTGCGACCACCGGCCTTCGATGCCTTCATAAACCTGTAAGCCTGAAACCCTATACCCTAAACCCTAAACCCTAAACGCTAAACCCTAAACCCCAAACCCTAAACTCTACATTTCGGGGCTTAGTGCTTTATGGCTTTAACTCACCAGACTTCCGAGCTTTCGGATTTACCTTGAGCTGCCAAAGCCTACATCTTTTCAAGGCCCCCTAACATAAGATATTAGGCCCAGAGGCTCCAAATAGACTACCATTATGGAATTGGGTCCCTAAAACCATAATAAGGATGGTCTTTATAATTCCATAATGGTAGTCTGTTTGGAGCCTCTGGGGGGGTTATATAATAATAAGGACAGGGTTTAGGGTTTAGGGTGATAGAGTTTGGGGCAGTTTAGGGTTTAGGGCAGGGGCCCCGGGCTGGCCACATCTTGGTATATAACCCAAAACCAAATCGGTTGGGGAGCGGATTGGATCATGTGACCTCCTACGGCTGCAAGTCCCGTAATTGGAGTGATACGTCATTACGCGTATTTTTCGTTGTGGGGTTCATATATAGATATATGTACTTATATATATATATATATGTATATATATATATATGCCCAAATGTGTACCCTTTCAGTTCTGGGTATGTCTATCTATCAAGAAGTGCACTGTGTACTCGTTCCGATGCTAGCATGGTAAAAGCATCATGTCTATCCTGAGGAGCTCACATACGCGCTTGAGGGCTTAGCGGTGGCACTTGGTCGAAACGGTGCCGAGTCAAGATTGCAGGTTCAGGGTTAACATGGGTGTCGCAAGCGCTACTAATAGCATCCCAGTATCCCCCCCATAGCTGAATATTCGTAAATATACGTAATCGAACCCAAACCCGATTCTAAATAGCAAGGCTGATGATACAAATCCTGCACTGCCCATAATCAGGAACATACCATAATTCCCATAGGTTAGGATCCTTAAAGTTAATGCAGGATCTATATCATCAACAGTCTTACTTCAGTTCACGATCCGGAACCCTGAAACCGTCCCAAAACCCGAAACCCTAAACCCTGAACCCTAAACCCCAAACCTTAAACCCTAAACCCTAATCCTTAAACCCTAAACCTTAACTGTCTATAGCCGCTGTGGGCTTAGGGCTCGACGCCCGAACCTATGAATCCTATTGCGCCCCTCGCCCCAGCCGAACCCTGAGCAAAAATCTGTCCCACACCATTATTACTATGTTGGTAGTTCTCGAAATTCCTTTTTCGGTCCCACATAAAGTATGGCACCGCTATAAAAAGGATCCGAAGAAGGGACCCTAATTTAGAGAACTAGCTACCCAAAAGCCCTACGACCAGACGCCCGGAAACCAAGCCGGGGCCAAAGCGCTGATGGCCGCGTTGACCGCAAGAATGTTGTGGTTATGCCTGCCGGCGGTTCGGATTTACTTGGAACCCGCCATGGGTCCATGTAGTCATTTCTGGAATGTGCTTTAAACTCCTGCTTGGGACAACTACCAGGCTACAGAAACACAGGATGACGACTACCACTAACCCCGGAAAGACTTGAATTGACACCAAAGAGAGTCTAAACCCTAAACCCTAAACCCATGTTATAAGAACTGGGTTGGAGAGCACAAGTAGAAAACGAAAAGGTTACGTAGACGGCTCACAGTCTGAATAGGTAGAGCTATATTTCCCGCATGGCTTTGGGTTTAGGCTTTAGGTTTTAGGGTAACAGTCCCGAAAATACATATAGTAGAACCCCTCGTTAAAGTTATTATGAACTTATATCTTACCCCGAATAGACTGGCTGTTTGGACGACCCTGGGCCTTACATTTGGTCAGGGAGTTTGCTATCCTCCGAATGCATACAAAAAAAACCTCGGAAACAAGTTAGAGGGTTTAGGGTTTAGGCTGAGAAGTCCAGAGGGCAGCAACTAAGAATCGTTTGCAGGTAGCTTCTAGGTCCTGGGATCCATATAATTATACGAGATCATCATGAAAGTAGGCCCCTACCAGGTCGTAGAGATGGTTTCGTGTGGCTGAACTCGTAGTCCTGAAATCCTGAAATAGTCCACATCTATATCTATATCTATATCTATATCTATATCTATATCTATATATCTATATATATATATATATATCTATATCTGTGTCATATTATTTAGCTACGTCTTTATTTACATGGGGAGGTACCTGGGTGTTGATGACTTCTGACTAGGCCTCTTGGCTCTCGGAAGGCTTGCGATAGACGAGCCTCACCAACAGGGCGATGGCGGACAGCCACTGGCCTCCTGTCGGAGAGGCGGGAGCGGTTTAGGGTTTAGGGAAACCCTAAAATTTAGGACCCTACTTCACCAAACCCTGAACTAAATCCTGGGCCGTAAAAACAAAACGTTACTCCCTAATCCCTAAACCGAAAATCACCAAAAGGCTGAGGAAAGCGTCGGTTCACCGAGGCGCATGCGTCAACTGATCCTAAAGAGTGCTCAGAGTATGCTCGCCAGCTAGGGACAGTCTACAAAACAGTCTTTGTGGCTGTTGCTACAGTGATAGCAAAAGTTTGTGCAGTCAGCCAGCCTTGGCCGCAGGCGTTCACCTGGGACTGTTCGTTGGCCATGCTCACGAGGAAGTTAAGATTGTGCAGAAGACTTCTCTGCACTTGAAGAATTTGCTTCGAACCGTGCCTACACCCTCTGAGTGCAGTTCCTTGTCTCTTATCTTGCTATTTTGCTTTGAGGCCTGCGTAGGTACAGCTATGCACATCGTTTCCTCCTATGCCAGACTCAACCATAAACTCCTAGACACTACAAAAAACTGTAAACCATGAATCCTAAACGACAAAAACTTTGAGCCCTAAACCCTGTAAGCTTTGACTGCTGAGCAAAAGTCCTGTCTTGCAAGCTATTGTTTGGGGCTGTCGGATTTAAGGCTATTTAGGGTTTAGGGTTTAGGATGCAGGGATAAGGCTTCAGGGTACCCCGGGTTGGGTTTCAAACACGGGTACTTTGGCAGTTTTGTGTGGCTTTCGACCTTGCCGGGGCGCCTTAAAGTACGGTATCCCCCCAAAAGATGCAACAGGTAATTATTTAGGCTTGTATTTAGGAGTTAGGATTAGGGGGACTCTTGGGGACATAGACACTCTCAACACGGTCCTTTTTCAGAGAGTCATAAGTAGGGTGAATAAGGGTTCCCTTTAAGCGGTCTTCCTACTATACTACCCACCCCAAACCCCAAACCCCAAACCCTAAACCCTAAACCCTAAACCCTAAACCCTACGACTACCATAAACCCTAAACCGTAAACCCCAAATCCTAAACCCTAAACCCTACGACTATATTAATGCAATGCAGCGACTGCCGCCGCGCAGGCGACGATGTTCGGAGGGCCGGCGGCCAGGAGCCTAGGGACTCGGATTTCTACAGTTTTCTACAGCTTAGGGTTTAGGGTTTAGGGTTTAGGGTTTAGGGTTTAGGGTTTAGGGAGGGTCCGAGTACCCAACTAGTACCAATAGTCTCCATTGTAGTTCTTTTTTGGGGGTTTAACCAATTATACATCAAAGATTTTATAAGGTATCCCTAAAAAAGAACTACAATGGAGACTATAGGTAAGATAGGGCCATAAACAGATTTTGGGGCATGATAAGGAGCCCCCAAAACAGTAGTGGTAACTATTTAGGCCCATAGTTTAAAGTTGGGGCTTGAAGCTTCGAAGGGTTTAGGATTTGGGGTCGAGTTTGATAAAGAGGTCTGGGTTTAGGGTTTAGGGTTTAGGGTTTAGGGTTTAGGGTTTAGGATTTGGGGTTTAAGGTTTAGGGCTTAGGGCTCAGAAGGGTTTAGGATTTGGGGCTTAAGGTTTATAAGGGCTTGGGGCTTAGAAGGTTTAGGACTCAGGCTGCGCATTTAGAAGGATCGTGTGTCTGCGCTGCTTGCACAGACTGTAATGTCAACACTCAAATTTAAACTCTAAACCCTAAACCATTGAACTAAAGACCTGAACCGCGCAACACCTTGACTTGTTCAAGCCCTCCAGCCGCTAATGTTTAACACGCTACAGCCTGCAGAATACTTTTGATGTGCTCGTTTTTTCCAGTACGGGACTTTGGGTTCATGAATCAAAGACTTGTCTTTGCAAGGTGTGGGTGCCAGTAAGAGTATGTGCCCTCATATGAAACTTAGGTTTTCCAACTTGCTAATCTCTCCGCAATACAGACTGCGCATGTGTATATTTATATTATATTGGTTCTGGATAGCTCTAGTGACAGTTCAGGCCCTCTTCGTAAAACCCGCCCATCACTGGATCAGCAGAATCGAGGCAAACATCCCAAAATGAGAGCCTGTGCTCTGACCAGCGTCTTGCGCATGCCTGCTACTCGGACTACCAAACTCCTAAAGCTCACTTGAGCTAGCATCCGTCCTAGTGGAGGTTGCAGCCTTGACAGCTGCATGGTTGCTAGAACCGTCAAGCACCACTGTGGCAGCGCTTCCGCACGGCTCACTGCCATTTGTGCTCAGATCCGGTGCCTGCCAGTTCTACCAGTCGTCAAGCGCAGGGATCTTGCGGTGCAGGAGCGTTTCAGCGCAAGCACGCTTGATACTTTGGGGACCTGATTAAGAAACCTTGGGTCTTGATTAGGGTTCCTTATATGAATACTTATATTTGAGGGTTATAGGGCCGGGGTTTCTTAATCCGGTTCCTACATTGCGGCAATCTATCCGCCCGGTCCTGCGGAAGGGCAGATCAGAACCCCTGCAGAAAGGTATAGACCTTAACAGCCCTAAAGCTAAACCCCTAAACCCTAAACCCCTAAACCCTGAAACCCTTAACCCTAAGCCCATAGGGGTGAGGGACCTCAAGTTCAATTTTTGAAGGGCGGCTTCGGTGTAATAACTTATAGTGCAGTTATAGAAGGACAATGATCGGATAGTCTTACCTAGGATCTCCAGTAGCCTAGGAATAAAAAAAGGCTCCCGATCTGATATTGGGCAGACTGCTTAGGGTTTAGGCTTTATAGGGTTTAGGGTTTCGGGTTTAGGGTTTAGGGTTTAGGGTAAGACCACAGAACGCGGAAAAAGGGCCCACTGGTGGGAGATCTCGATGACACATCGTTCCGGCCTTGGGCCCTAAGGCTCCATGTACCTCTTATTTCTTAGGGCTTAGAGGCTTGGGGTTAGAGTTTGAAGTGTAGGGTTTATGATTTTATATACTTAGGACTTAGGCCTTGGAAAACGGTCTTCTTATGCTATATATATATATATAGGTACGTTAAGGCCTAAGTATATAGCAAAAGGGTAATATAGGGATAGGGGCCTGCATAATTATGAATACTCTGTTGCGGGCTCCTGATTGATGATGATAATAGTATAAGATACCCCAAAGCCCTATTCTAATTGTCTCTCTTCTTCAACAACCAGGCCCCGAACAAGTTCAAAAGTGTTTAGGATAGACAGAATACAAAAGCCCAAAAGCCTAAAGTTCTCCCATTGGCTATCTATGTCAGAAAGGGAAACACAACAAACCCTAAACCCTAAAACCGAAACCTCAACTGTCTACACAACAAACCCAAAACCCGAGACCCTAAACCCTGAACCCTAAACCCCAAACCTTAAATCCTAAACCCTAATCCTTAAACCCGAGACCTTAAAAGTCTATAGCCGCTTCGGGTTTAGGGCTCGAAGCGCGAACCTATCAATCCTATTTGCGCCCTCGCCCCAGCCCAATCCTGAGCAAAAACCTGCCTTACTCAAAACCCTATTCTAATTCCCTAAACCCTAATGTACGGGCCTTAATAAGTAGAATAGGGTTTTGGGGTTTCCTGAACCATTAGTACTATTACACCCTTTTGATCCTACATACTTTGACATACTTTGTAGTGTATGTGCCCAATCCCAATTCGCATCAGAAAGTCTCCGGTACTTCCCTGTTAGGGAACCGACCATACCCATTGTGTGAGGCTTCTGCTTTGGAATAGCCCTAAACTTACAAAACCCCTAGGAAGCGATTCTCACCAAACCCGGGGCAGGTGCATCAGCGCTTCGTGCCACCGCCCGGCCTGGCAAGACAGCACCGTGCTCCAAAGTTTGGTGCCGAGATTGGGGCCCTTCATGTGCTCGAACCAACATATGCGGCTGTATTCACAAAGAGAACCCTATGCTAGGCATACACAGAAAATTGACCAATGCCACCGAAAAGCTCACACAGTGTACGATGCTCATGGTCATGAGTCATTATTTACAGTTTTGTTCGTCATACACTGCGAAAAGTCACTGTGTGAAGACTGCAAATGGAGGCTTGAGATTGGCATCCCTGTTAAACTCCCGAAGCCCCGACTGACGGAAGCTTATGGCCGTGAAAATCCCAATTGAATCCTGCCGCAGGCTGAAGACCGAGCAAACTGAAACCAACAAGCATCTGGGATGTAGCCCTAAGGTCCAAGTAACGAATAATCATACACTCTTCCAAATATTAACCTACACGACTACTACCAGTACCTGGTTAATGGGTCCCTGGGACCCTTATCGTAGGGTTCATAAAACGTCGGGAGGTACTTCCACAACTCCTGAACAGAACCACTAGCTCACGAGGTTTCGGTAGTATAAAGTGGTCTGTCCGGCTTTACTTTAGCCCCACAGCATCGGAAAACCATTGCTGTTACAAGCAACAAATGTAAATAAGCATCAGCCATAAAACGCCGTGGCTTCTGAAGCCCTGCTAGAGCCAACACCTAACATAACTAAACCTTGATTTATGACACTCTACACCTTTTGCAGCACTCCCCTCCACCTCTGCGCAGGCCGCAATCGCCTCTCTTTTCGGAAGGTCCGACAACGCCCTACACCATCAGGTGTGACACCGGGTGTTTTGAGTTGTTTTAGAGAGGCTGTATGGCCTTATTCAGGGCTCGGAAGGCCCAAGAAGACTAAATTAAGATATCAGGGAATATTCTTACTCAGAGATGCAAGCCCCACGCAGCCTGAACTCCTGACCCTACAGCCTTAAACCTACGAGAGACGAAAGAGAAAAAAGCAAACAAACCTCCTGGACCACCTCTTTCCTATCTCTAACGGCCTTGTAGTTGAGTGTATGGGTTTAGGGTGTAGGGTTTAGGGTTTAGGGCCTAACAATCCAACCTACATCCCTAATCCCTATGGCAGATGCCAGAAAGTTGGACCATGACTGTCCTCATGCCCTTAAGCTAAAGTACAAGGGATCCTAGCACTATTCCTCCTAATCCCATGTTCCAACTTTCTGGGATTCGGGATTCAGATTAAATCCTCAACCCCAGTCATGGAAGAACCCAACCATAAATCCTAAACCCTAAACCCTAAATCCTAAACCCTAAATCCTAAACCTTAAATCCTAAATCCTAAATCCTAAACCCTAAATCCTAAATCCTGAACAACAATCCTAAACCCTAAATCCTAAACCCCAAATCCTAAACCCTAAATCCTAAACCCTAAATCCGAAACCCTACTTCCTAAACCCTAAACCCTAAATCCTAAACCCCAAACCCATGGAAGACCAAGGCACGGAGTTTTCCGCAAAGGCACTTGGCCTGGGCAATCGTAGCCTCAGCTTCCGCTTTCGGCTGACAATTTCGGGCCTATAGGGTCTATAGGGCTTGAGGGTTGAGGGCTTAGGGTTTAGAATTTGAGGGTTTGGGGTTTAGGTTTAGGGTTCGGGGTTGAGGGTTTGAGGGTTTGAGGGTTTAGGGCTTAGGGTGTAGGGTTTGAGGGTATGCCCTATAGGGCCTAAGAGGTTGAGGGTTTAGGGTCCATGTGCCAGCGTCTAAAGGG
Organism: Symbiodinium sp. CCMP2456; assembly: GCA_905221635.1. Taxonomy (NCBI): domain Eukaryota; class Dinophyceae; order Suessiales; family Symbiodiniaceae; genus Symbiodinium; species Symbiodinium sp. CCMP2456. The sequence continues at coordinate 102,255 of CAJNDV010033641.1, read as the reverse complement.
GTTGAGGCTTTGGGTTTAGGGTCCCTGCACCAGGACGTAAGAGGGCTGAGGGTTTAGTGGGTCCATATACCAGCGTTCCAGCGTCTAAGGGGATTGAGGGATTATCAGTTCCATGTGCCTTAGGGTTAGTGTGTATGTTTACCTGTAGCCCCAAAGATCTACCTTGCTAAGGAGCTACAATATGAAAACCATAAATTGAGGAACCCTGAAAAAGTAGGCCCTAAACCCTGAACCTTAAACCATAATAGGGAACCCTATAAAAGTAGCTCTTTTCGGCTACAGGTAGGATCTATCGGATCAGGGTTTCAGAGCTTAGCGGTTATGGGGTTTGAGGGTTTAGGGTTTTATGGGGCTTCGGGGTTCCGATTAGGGTTTAGGGATTAGGGATTAGAGTCTAGGAATTGGGGATTAGGGATTAATTAGGGTTTAGGGCGAAGCGTCTGTAGGGTTTAGGCTTGCAGGGTCCCAGCGACCGAGTAACTAGGTAGTTGCGCTGAGGATAGTGCCTGTAGGATAGTATTTATTTGTAGTAATTGCCAAGATTGTTCCTCAGGGCTCATTAGTACAACTAAACTATAATAGACCCAAATCTAATTCTTAAAGCCCCCTACATTACTTGGGCGTTCTGAGATTCTCGGTTGCCGTCCTGCGGTAGTGACCTATCCTCGTGCCTTCTGAGCAAGACTTGTGGTTCTGATCTCTGCTCCCCCTCAGAAGGTATGCACCACGAAGGTTTGTTGGAGATCCCTAGAAGAGAAGCCATTAGACCAAAACCGGAACATACAAAAACATGTGCCCACAAGCCACAAAGTGTTAGCTTTGCACCGTGGAGACACCAAATGCCAGCAAATGAACCAACTTGTGTTGAATGGCTTCTTGGGTCCATGAAAGGCAATGCAAGGCATTCATCCCAGTGGAAGTAGGGCCCACAAAGCAAATAAGCAAACAATGGGATAGGGACATCCAATGCAACATAACCCCCCTGACAGTGACACCCGAAAAGCTAGCGACATCCCCGTGAAATGCCCGTGCCGGTGCCCTTTCTGAGGTCCAAAGTAAAGCTACTCAAGCTTTTCGCGGAGCTCGCCCGAATCCAAAACCTAAACACCCTAGAAGCCCTATACCCCACAGCCATACCCCCAATCTCTGACAGCTCCAAACCCATCCATCAAGCTTCTGATCATGAAGGCCTCCACACTATGATGAACGCCGAAACCCTGTTCTAATTGATGTAAGGGCCTAAATAATTAGAATAGGGCTTTGGGGTTCCTTATTGTGAATATAGTATTATATACCCCCAAAGCCTTTTCTAATCAATTATTAAAGCTCCTATATTATTCAGGCTCCTATACGATAGGCCGATAATACACCCCCCTCCGAACAACACACCGCAACAAGAAAGGTGCCAATATAGTTGTAGCCATGCAGCGCCACGCGCCACTTCCCTCGTGGGATGCAGCTCGCCACGGCGACCTCGTCGCAAAGACTTCTAACTATTCTGCAATATAAGGGCCTTCATGAATTACACTAGTTTTTGGGTACAGTATATAGTATTAAGAATCATTTCGGTTCAGTAGTATTCCTGCGTGGAGATGCGAGACTAAAAGAAACTCTGCATGCAGAACGCCATGCCGAACCCTGAACACCAACATCGAACCACGATACACGGCAAACAGCAAGTATTCCACAACCAACTTCCGACCAAGTCATGCATCTCCGGTGTGCATGCAAAGTGTGTTCTATCGGACACCATCCATCCAAGTAGGCTCCTCACCATCATCGATGGTTCAGGGTTTAGGACATACGGTTGATGGTATGAATCCTGCATTACCCATGATAAGGAATGTACCATAATTCCTATATAGTTTAGGGCCATTAAGGTAATGCAGGATTTATATCATCAACAGTGGCAGGGGCCGTGTTGGTATAAGCGTAATGAGGAACGTCAGGGCTCCAACAACCAGAAAGTACAACTGCGCACCCGGGCAGGGATTCATGGCAAAGCCTGTCCGCCCCGGTCACTGAGTCCGTAAACCCGGAACCGGTCCATAAATGTAGGGACACAAAAAACTAGAATATGGGTTTGGTGTGTATTATGCCATAATTATAAAAAGGTAATAAGGATCCCCCAAAACAGTATAGGTAATCATTAAGGCCCCTATAGTAGATTGAAGGTTGAGAGGGCTTGGGAAGGCACAACACACCAAGCCGATTTAGCCACAAGAACTGGGAACCGAATCTCTAGGATGAAGGGTTTAGGGTTTAGGGGTTTATAAGGGCTTTAGCGTTTAAAATGTAAGGATTCAAGGGTTTTCAACCAAGGGAGCGGTAATCTCATGATCTGACCCCGAACCCTCTTTCAACGTACCAGACATACAGTTTAGGGTTTAGGGTTTAGGCCTAAACAAGTAATCAAGACCTTTGTAATACAGGACTGGATGCATTCTGGCTGATGCCATCTCCCGCCAGGCGGACGGCGGCGGCACCCACCTAAATGCTCCGGTTGGAAAAGAAGCCGCCCTAATTGAGGCCTAAACCTTAAACCGATCTTCGAAACCTAAAACCCTAAACCGAAACCACAGAACCCGAAAGCCCAAATCTCAGCACTATTCTATGTAACGTTGCTTCACCTTAAAGCCGTACAAGCACCTAGATGTCCTTTGTGTTCCTGCTTTGTCCGTGGAGGGCTGCTAATTTCAGTGTCTTCCTTGATGGGCTGAGGGGTAAGTGCAAAAATGGTGGCTCAGAAGACAACTTCTACACAAACACGAAATGTTAACCGTTGGGTTTATATAGGGTTTATATGGGGTTTATATAGGGGTTTATATAGGGCTTACATAGGGTTTATATGGGGTTTATAATCGCCCTAAACCCTAAACCCTAAACCCTAAACCCCAAAAAAAGTGTAAAGCGCGACGTGAGAGAAGCTGCGCCCCCAGCGGAAGGCTCGAGACGAGCTTCGCGAATTTGCGAATTGGGCTCAGAAGCTTAGGGCTTTGGGCTTAAGGTTGAGGGTTTTTAGGGTTT
>CAJNDV010033641.1:74138-90762 GCA_905221635.1 Symbiodinium sp. CCMP2456 | reverse complement strand
CTACCACTGCTACTGCTACTGCTACGGCTACCGCTACCGCTACTGCCACTTGCTACTGCTACTGCTGCTGCTACTGCTACTGCTACTGCTGCTGCTGCTACTACTGCTACTACTGCTACTGCTGCTGCTGCTGCTGCTGCTGCTGCTGCTACTATTGCTACCACCAGCACCACCACCACCACCGCGACGACGACGACTACTACTACTACCGCCACCACGACTACTACTAGTGTGTAGAGCCTTTTCCCAAACTAAGAGAAGGTGCCGCACCTTGGTCTGCCAGCGTGTCTGTGGCTTGCCTGTCGGCTCGACTTAACCATTATTCAATATCACATTCCCTTGTGGCCCCTGTCCCCGGTACAAGTATGCCAAGATATGCCACAATACATTTTGCCTTTTGCCTTACCGTGTTTGCTTTCCGGCGCTGCAGTTTTGCTAGGAGCTGCTAGGAGGTTCGCGGCACCGACGCTCGAATGGAATTTAGATGCATAAAGGTGAAGACCGGGGATGGGACTTTGGAAGTACTCCCATCAGGCCAAATAACCGAAAAGATAACTGTATCTACTGATCTGAGTAGTTGGGTGTACATGCATGACCATGGCCCAGAGGCTCGGCATAGAACATCCGCAGCCTGATGCCTTCATTCTCAGTAACATCTTGAATCTTAAGTCTTCCTCAAAACTTTTCCTAAGCCCTTCGGGCCAGTCTGGAGACCCGGCCTTAGCGGGCGCCGCGGACTGCGTGGCTGGGCTATTGAGGTAAGTGCCCTAAGTACGGTTACCTCCGCCGAGAGCCTTCGGACTGTCAGGGTGCTCGCAATGTAGTCGCTGCTGTAGATGGTCTCTAAACCCTACATACAAACCCTAAGAAATTCGGGTGGGGTGGGCTTCAACTGCAGAGCTTTGCATGTTAAGCTTGAAGTTGTTTTGGTGGGTGTTTGGGCCACTGTGGCAGGGTTTCGGGCTTAGCACCTCTTTTTTGAACCCCGAACCCTTCCTACAGGGGTGTATAGGGCTTCCGTTCTCGCCAACTCCCCGAAGCCACTCACCGAGGGCCTTCCACCTCGACCTGGCAGTATGGGTGGGAGTTCAGCAGATGCTGCTCCACGGCTTTCAGGTTCTTGGCCTCGGCTCATTATAGGGTTTAGGGTTTAGGTTTAATGATTACGGTCTTGTGAAGCTCTGAAGGCGGGGAAGTCCTGGGTTTCTGGGCCTGGGGTCCAGGCATCTGGGTGCTAGGTGCAGGTTCGGGCTGACGCCGTGGGCTCCAAGAATTCAACCTGTAGGCCTCGCTCATTTGTTAGAGGTCGTTCAAGAGACCATGCCAGATTGATGTCTGGGATGGACATATGCAGGGCTGATCCGGGATGATTGGGGTTTGGTTCCTTGTTCGAGCCATCGGATCACCATGAAAGCAGCCCCAAAACCTTTCACATCCTGGCTGAGGGCGTCAGGGTGCGTGCCATTCCGTGCTTTGCATGTCCCTGCCATCGACCTTAACACCTCGTAATAGTAATAGCGTTGCTTCTGGAGCGACGGTGAGGTTGCCACTGAGTGGGTTTCGGGTCCAAGGCCGCTAAGTGCGTGACGACCATTGCTGCTAGAACTGCATTGTCGGCCACTTCTTCAACAAACTTCCTTCATGCATGAAATGTACATACGTACAGACCAGCTAACTTTGTGCATGACAAACTAAATGAACATGAACACACCATACACATATCTAGATGTATGTATTAGAGCATCGGACAGATCCACACATACACATGTACAACGCCTATATATATATATATATATACACTTGCATCAGTTCATCGATAAACAGCAACATATAGGAAGTATGCATGCGCCGACAGACAGACACCGAGACTCCAACCTAACAGTCGCAAGCAGCCGGATTTGCACAGACGCGCGCACACAGACAAACAGGACAGCCCGGACCTCGCTAAACCCAAGCCACAGCACAGCCCAATGAGCTAGCAAGTGGCTTTTTCCACGAAGATCTTGACCCGCCGGGTGACGTGGTCCGTAGCCAAGGCCTGCAAGGGGTCATTTGGAGGCGCAGGGATCAAAAGCAAGTCTGTTACAGTTGGCCTACACCCGGAGTTTTGGGCAGCCCCCTCTTGTCTTCCGCAGCCTACACGCTGCTGGAGACCGCCAGTATGTTAATCAAAACCCGCAACTGCGAGCCGACAAGGCATTGCTTGCAGCCAAAAAGCACCCAAACAACTCTGAATACAGCACCTCGATGCCTAACGAATTGAGAAATGACTCGTCTGAATGCATCGAACCCCATGCACACCGGACCAAACTCTTAACTCTTCCGAATTCTGCACTCGAAGGCCGGATTAAGACCCAGCCAGCCGGCAAAAACCTACCATTATTATGATCGCTCTGATATGAGGAGCTCTCCACGCTCCGCAGGCGTTCTACTTCCTGAGCCTGCAACCCTCAACTTCAGCAACCGCGACACCCCAACAACCTAAATTTAGAAACCTGAACCCTAACACCGTTTTTGCCCCGAAACCCTGAAACCTAAACCAAGACCCTAAAACCCTAAACCTTGCGAGTCCCTTTCCCTGCCTCGAGCAATCGCTTCAAGTCCCGTAGGTCGAAGATTCCTCTGTTTCCCAAAGAGCGGAATGAATGCTAACAAACAAAGACTACGTTTCTACACATTGTATATGTATGTACGCATGCATGTCTGCATGTCTGTATGCGTGTGTGTGTGTGTGTGTATGCGCGCATGTATGCAAGTCTGTCAGCAGGATGCCTGCATGAATGTATATGAGCATGTAAGAATATGTGTATATGAATATACATACTGACACGGTGTCTGGTTGACCGACTCATGTGTTGTGTGGTGTGGGTATTCGTTGATCTGCGTGTGTGTGTGTGTGTGTGTGTGTGTTCATGTATGCATGTAGTAATTTGGCCGCCGGTGCTCGTTTAATGCTATAGCATATTGCATATGTATGCATGAACATACATGCGTGGGTGTGCGCACAGCTGTGATCGAAAGTGTGCACATGCATGCCGCTGTCTACCTGTGAGTATGTATGTGTATCGTGTATATATATATATATATATATGTTTATGTATGAAAATTAAGTAAACAAATATCCGTACATATATACATATATATATATATTATAATCAATATGTTCATTTACACTGTAACACGGACATACACACACGCCACACGTACGCACAAACAGCGACCCGTAAGGACTGCCAAAGCCGTGCTTCCATTTGGCACACGATGCAGGTTATCGGAGGCATCGGGTGCTGGGCGGTAGCGAAACGTCATGGACAAAGGCCTCGTAGGACCGGGAGCTGTAGGTGCAGGCAGCATGGACGGGTTCCACAAAAATTAAATTACGGGCATAGGCTCAGGAGCTTTGTTTACGCTGCTGCTCTGCTTGGATTGATGAAGCACTTCAGGGTAGGGGGAGTCACGAACTGATTGAAATCTTCGGCATTCCATCCTGCTGGAGAATACTCCAGCTTGGGGATGCAAGCTCAGCTGTTGAGGTTGGTCCGTTGTGCACAACTCGAAAGAAGGGTGTGCTAGCGGTTTAGGGTTTGGGTTGTTGAGGGTTTTGGGTACAGGGCTCAGGGGCTGAGGGCGTGGGTATCCTAAGATTTCAGGCACTGAGCCCTGAGCCCTGAGCCCTAAACCTGTAAACCCTAAATCCTGAGCCCTGAACTCTCATTTGTGGCCCTGAACCTCCGGGTTGAAAATGATCAGATCACTAACCGAAAGCTTGGCACATCGTGTTCATCGCATGCATCAAAAACTGCAAAACTCGGCACAGTTCTCTTGATCCTGGATGGTGGATAATCCTGGTTGGCCCTCGGCGAAACCTTTGGTTCCTCGACCTACGTGAAGCTGGCGCTTATGCTGCTGAAAACGGGCCACCCAGCCTTGACGGATTCATCAGCAAGGTTCGAACCTCTTGAGTGGTCAACTTGTCCACGCTGATGCCGTTGATGCGGGATAGACGGTGCCCGACACGGACGCCCTGGTGTGGATTTTCGGGGTCACTAGGAAGCTGGGAGGTGTTTCTGAGAATTGCTAGGTTGCTTGCTGAGGGCCCACGACCTACGATGGGATTATGCAGCCTGAGCCGTTTGTAACACTTTGTAACCCATACAAGGTTCCCCCCGTAGACTCTAAGTAGACCCTGTAGGGTGTTCTGCAAAATACCAAACAAGCCCAAAACACCAGCTCGAGCAACTTGGCATGAGACAGGACATCTTTCTAACACATGTGACACACTGTCGAAAAGGCAAAAGACCGTGGTGCCTGATTCTCGGCCGGGCTTGCAGGAACGACTCCAACGACGAGCAGAGACGGTGTGTCGGAGTCTGCGAAGTGTATGCCATAGGACCCAGGCGACGTAAAGACCGCGTCCAGGGACTCGTTGTACGCAGTGTCCTGCTTGAGGCTTTGGCAGCTTAAGTGATCGTCTGAGAAAAATGGACTGAGGAATGCATAAGGCCGAGGCTTGCTATGTTTCCATATTTGCTATAGGGTCCACCGAGCCAGGTCCAGAAAGCAACAAATAGAAATCTATCAACACTTGGGTAACATCGAGAAAAGGAGTCGGAGAAACAGTGCCATCAAGGGGTTGAGCTCTGAAGTTTTGTGTCAGACTTCCAAACAAGGCCCTAACTAGCCTTTTCCGGACTCTCCTCGCTGCGTGCCGATGCCAGCGCTGCAAAGACGTCGCGGCGGCCGACGACGCCGTCACCGCCGACGTCAAGCAGGCCGAAAGCGATCCGGTTACCTTCAGGTTCAGGAGGTTAGCGAGGTTGCCCCGAACCCTGAAGACTGGCTTCAAGAGGTTTTCAGTCTGGAACCTCTGCTTCATTAGCACCCCCTAGCATTCCACTGTCTTGCTTCTGCTCGAGGACACTTCCTTTCGTCCCCGAGCAAAACGCCCTCAAGACTTAAGCCCCTAAGTCCCACAACCTCACTCCTTAAGCACCGCGCAGAGGCCCAGAACCCAGAAGCTTCCCTAAACCCTCCTCATGAACCCCAAGTGCCAGACCCTGAGCCCCAAGCCCGGACTCCCCAAGAATCACCTCCTCACTAGGCTTCAAGGACTCTTGGTAGGGTTTTAGGAAGGCTTGTGGGTTCGAAGATTCCCAAGTACTTCCACGGTTCTTCGCCCAGGGGCGCTTCTCTGGAGAGGCTGTGACCTGAAAACTTGGACTGGAGGGCTCTGAGCTTCGAAAGACTTTGGGCTTTGCATGGGGCCAAAGCCTTCAGGGTAGAATGGCTAGAAACCAGTGCAAGATCAGGACGACCAGTCCTAAAAACTCCTAAAACCCATGCTGTACCCCTTTCTTGGGCCGGGAGGGAGGGAGAGGAGGAGTTTGTTGGTTTTGCGTGAGGTGCTGCTTCCATGCGAAGCTCGGGTTCGGCCCGGCGTGGGCCCGGGATGCCGAACCCTGCTTCAAAGTTATAGCGTTCTGGGTGTAGCATAGAGAGAACTTCTGTGACTGCCGTATAGAATCCTGAGGAAGCAGGCTTTCGGTTCCCCAGGTAGGGCTTTGGAGGAGGGTTAATGCCGCGATATCCGCCAGTGTGCGCCGGCCGGTCATCCTGCACATGACAGGGTTGGCTGCTGCCGGGTTGACGTTGAGGGTTTAGGGGTTTAGGGTTTAGGGGACCGGTGTGGACAAACTTGGTGTGTTCTCGATGCCCGTGGGTCAAAGCTGGGCTGCCCACGAGCAGGGCCACGCGCTCTTCGTAGAGCTTAAACCGGATCTTGCCTCCATGGCCGAGGCGGCTGCGCTTGGCTTTCACTACTGCCGAAAAGGTTTGAGGCTTGCACACAATCAGGATATCTCCGAAAGGCAGCCAAGGCCTTGACGATCAAGCCGAAAGCCCGTGTAGAAAGAACCACGATGGCATATTCCGATACATGTCATCCTGTCGTCATAACGAACCGCTCGTAACAGTTGCAAGACACAGTGCAGATAAGTAGGAAGGCTTGGGGAATCAGAAATGACATGGTAGAGCATGAAGGGCCAATCGGCTTGATGCAGCTACAGGGACGATCACACCGTGAAAACCTCAACCCTAAACATTGAACGAAAACTATTCGCTGGCCCAAAACCCTTCAAGGGTTTGAGTGCTGTTCTGCACACAGGAGTCCCATGTCGACAACTAACTTGTTTTTAAAGTGCACTGTGTTGATGCAAATGTGGTAGAGACAGATATGGCTATGTGATAGTAGAGATACAACATGATGGGGAATCCAGCAAGATCCAGGAAGGTAAACACGTTGGCGCGCCTCTTATCAGCTTCTAGCTAACCACGGTTCAAGACAAGGATAAGGATTTCCCTATGTTGCAGGGTGTTGTCATCTATAGCTATTACACCCCTAATCCTGGATCAGAACCTTGGTTACCTTCTCTTCTAGGTTTCTAGCTTATAAGACAGGGAATCCCAGGGGTACAAGTACTACTACAATCCAGGGTTGAGGAACACTCCAAAGCCCCTGTGCCTTTCAGCCCCTTCAGGCCGAAATAGACGCCCAGGCGCTGGATGTGTGCCTAAGCATGCATGTGGAAGCCAAGAGCACATGCTTTTCAAAATGATGCGCCCGATAAGCAAAATCGTGCCCCAGAGACTCACTAACTAGCAAGATGTTGGCTGCATATTCAAGCAAGTGAGTATGAGCGCAGATCCATCAGCCGGTGTCCAATGGCCTAAGACGCATAAGCCCTGCAAGCCCTACGCTGCTGATTTTGGAGTCTTTGGGATTTGAGCCCCTTGACAGGATTCCGCCATTTGCAAAAGACTCCCAAAATCCTGACATAGGCAACATTCCCTTCAGCTGGAAAAATCAAGTATGCCCAGCAAATAGGCCTTCTCTCCGTGGGAATGTGGAACTCTACAGTCCTCCAAGACCCGTGCGAGTTTTCCTGCACCCTAACTCCCCAACAGCGTCAAGGGTTCCACTGGGGCAAAGTTGCGCTGGAGAGCTTTCCACGCAAGCTTTTGGCAACCTGTTTCCAAGGTTCGGATATGGAGTTGAGAGATTCGAAACTGGGGGGGGGGGGGGGGGGGGNNGCTTGGAGTTTGGGGATTTGGGAGGGGGTGGGGTGTTGGCCTGGGGGTTGAGCCTTTTCGGGAAGAGGGATAGGCGTGCAAGGGCCACTGCACATGTGAGCATAGGGGGCATGACATGGTAAGGACGATGGTCAATAGCCAGCTTTTACTTCAAAAAGCATCCCATCGCCAGAAAAAGAGCTATAAAATACCCAGATCTTGATATTGAATACAAGCGAAATCTTTCAGTTGTGACTACAAGGCTCTGGCACTTGCAAAGAAAGCAAGCTCTGAGGCTGCCACAAACCCCAGAACCTGGAGCCCGAAACCCTCAGCCCCAAAGCCCTGGACTGACTACAACTGATCCCCCTAATGTAAGGCCTCAATACTTAGAGTAGGGCTTTGGGCTATATAATGCTATAATTATAATGAGGAAGCCCCAAAATAGTATAGGTAATTACTAAGGCAGCTATATTACACCCAATCCCCCTATGCCCCCGGTTTAGGGTTCAGACTCTCGCAACTCGGGCCATGCAGGCGAGGATGGTCTTAGGGTTCAGTGTTGAGGGTTTAGGGTTCTCCGCGATCGTCATCCAGGCCGCCTCACTATACCTCCCAAGCACCATCATCGCCTAGCCTAAACCCTTTTTGCATCAGGAGAGGTCCGAGCCTACAGAAGCCTAGCCTAAACCCTAAACCCTAAACCCGCTCCACCTCAGCCCAGGAGATCATGGCCCCCGAGCTGGCCCTGAAGAGAGGGCGGTTGCAGGTATCTTCCGAGTTTGGGGCTGGCTTAGGGCTTCAAGCTCCCCTTCAAAAGTCGATGATTCTGATGACGTACAGTGCCCGGTGCTGATCATTCCCAAATCCAAAATTTTTACCCTCTGCGCTTCAGAACTACTCGCAGCGAAACACCATGGGCCCGAGGGTGCTTTACATTTCAGCTCGGAACCCTGAAAAAAGCCCAAGTTGTGATGCAGCGTGGTGCACTCTTACTGGGTGCTACTTGTTCTGTGCTATCCTCACGCAGGATGGATATGCCGGGTTTAGCTTTAAGTCTACACCCTGAACCCTAAACGTTCAACCCCAGAAGCGGAAGACCATAGGTCCAGCTCTGGACTGCTGAAACCCTACAACCCAAGGGGGCCCTCACCCACAGCCCTAAAGCATCCTAAAGCCCACGCCCCAACGACAAAACAAAGAACCCCCAACCAAGAAACAAACTCAAAACAAAAAGGGAGCGGCCTGACAGCGTCGTCAGCAGTTTCTGCCTTGCCTCCGCCCTCGCGGCCGTCCTGGTACCAATGTTAGCTCATGGTCTACCACGATCATGTCACAAGATACCGGAAGAAGTGTGTTACCGACTCCTGGGGCCGCGATACAACTGAGTAGAGGTAGGTTGTACTCGGTTAAGAGTGTTGAGTGTGCTCGACCGGCCGAGTTGCTATTGTCTACAAGACCCATGCTGTTAGAGCAGGGCTTAGGGATTGGGAGGGCCTCGTATGACTAAGCCCTGATCCCAAAGCCCCCGAAAACCTTAAGAGGGCACAGTGTAGGGAAGTCCGATGCAAGAAAACCCTGACCCCGTAAGCCCTGAGCCATCTAAAGCAGGGAAGAGGGCATGGCAAGACCGAGATATAGGCTTGCTGGAGCTGAAGGACCGTGGGGCACTGTAGGGGTTGAGGAGGCCTCAAGACTTTCCGCGGTTGGGTTTGCCATTTGTGGTTCCAGCCCTCGATCGGGTTCAAGTTTAAGATCATGTAGGAGTCGATCGCCTTTACTGAACCTGACCATGACATCCTCGATCCCGGAGCCGACCGGAAGCCGAAGCCCCCAAGCGAAGGGCATCCGAAACTTCAACCCAACCTTTCACCAATCTTGGACGCGCCACTTTGCGCTCTGACTTCTCGCCCGCACGCTCGGCCTGAAGTGACGGAGGCGGAATACCAAAAGCGGGTGCCCAGTGGGACTTGAGCCCTCGTATCAAAGATTTTCAACAGTAGATGCTCTGGATCCTTCATCAACCATCGCTCTTACACCCACCTTGAGAAACCAAAGCTTCGTGGTGCTCCTTCTCATCATCAATGGAACTTGTTCAAGACCGGCGGGATACTCCAACGAAACAAAACCTTCGCCCCTGTGCCCGCCAACCTTCTTCAGAGGACTTTCGAGCATGATCTGTCCTATGTATAAAGTTTCAACTCTCGAACCCTTTCTGCTCCATCCGATTGGTCCTGGCACATGCCTCAGCGAGCTCAGATACAAAATCTCGAGCTCAACCCCTTCAGTTCGTATTTTTTCTGAGGAGGGGCTGCAGTGCACATGGCCTCATGCCCGCCTCACGTCGAAGCTTCAGCCCTCGTGTCTGAAGACTCCAAGCTCATGCGCTTTGATCCAGGGCTCAGGCACAACTCGGAAAGTACACACTTCTCCTTAATCCTCTAAAGCCCGAAACTTCGGCGTCACTTCTTGAACCCAGACTCTGCCAACTTCGGCGTCCCTGAACCCCAAACCCTAGACCCTAAACTTGGGGTCCGCACCGGTGTAACGCCGGCGGAGGATTTCGCCATCTCGCGGAAGACCGCCAGGATGCTCCGCTGCTCCCAATCTAAGCGCAGTCTCTCAACTTGGGTTGGGGGCTTCGGGGCTAAAATGGGCTTGTAGGGGCTTAGGCGCTAAAAAGGGGCTTAGAGGGGTTCAGGGGCTAAAATGGAGTTTATAGGGGTTCAGGGCTTAGGGGCTTATAGGGGCTTAGGGTTTGGGCTTTAGGGTTTAGGGTTTAGGGCTTAGGGTTCAGGGGTTCAGGGTTTAGGGGTTTCGGCGCTCACACTCGGACAATCCAGGGGTTTATGGGTTAGGGTTTAGGGGCTTAGGCTTTAGGGGTTTAGGGTTTAAGGGTTTAGGCTTTAGGGGTTTAGGGGTTTAGGGGTTAGGGTTTAGGGTTTGGGGTTGGGTGTGAAGCAAAAGACCCGACATAATGTAGGTGCTTCAAGAGGATTTCCGGGGGTTTCGGGTGGTATATTCGGCTTTCGCATAATAAGGAACCCTAACGAATAGCTTTCTTTAGGCAACTTCAGCCAACTCTAAACTAGTCTAACGGGGTCTAACCACCCACTGTCGTTTCGAACAAGCTTTCAATTCAAGGCCGAATCTCAAGCTCTTTGGAGATCCCGTAAGCTCCCAGGCCACGAAAGAAACCCGGAAGCTCTGACCAGCATTTCCCGAACCTCCCAAGCAACATCGGAAATCCACCAAAATGAATCAGCATTCCGAACCACCGTCTCCAAACAACTAGACCCAAACGGTCTTCGTGACATGCTCTGGCATCATGAAACTTCTACGTCAAGACACATATACACATACATGCATACATACATGCATACATACGCACTATACACGATTCTAAAACGTGCAATACTGTTCTACTCCAGCGATGCAGGTAAATTTGAGGAATACAAATCATGGTGATTAAGGCTCCTATGTTGAGCCCCGAATGAATGGATCGAGAGCGGCTGGTGAGCGGTCGGGTCTCGCCTGACATCTCATCCATCACCTTCGGGCCAGCGGCTCTATTATGGAGCCTTTAATAATCAGAAGATGGTCTTGGGGTTTCACGGAACTCTATACTGTTCATATTATTGGTAATCATCCGGGCCTCTATATTGAGCCCCCAGCCCTACTTATGCCAACCGACCTACCCTATATATGAGAAACGAGGGTCAGGGCTTCCGTCAAAGACCTGCGTTTAGGGTCTAGGTTATACTTCTATTTGTGTTGACACCTTTTTCTGGCTGCATGGCAGCTGACGGAGAGTTGCATGGGGCAGGTAGGGTTTAGGGTTTAAGTGCTTAGGGTTTCGAAGTTCATAAAGTTTGCTACATAAAGGGTTGCGGGCGTTGCATGACCCCGATCGTGATCGCTCTTCCTTGACGTGTCACTACCTAGGAACTCCTAGGCTTCAAGCACCAACTGCTGACAGCTATCACTTCTGGTGCAAAAATGCTGCGGAGAAGTCCTGTGGCAAGAACCCTCCATAGGGCTCCCATAGATTTGTAAAACCCAATGCTGAAAACCAAGGGCTTCCAGGACCAATCTGCCTCCTGGCAGTGCAAGGGGCCCACAAACGACCCGACCAACCCAGCGTAAGACTGACCAAAGACTACAAAAACCTGACGGCGCACAAACATGCAGGGTCCCTGCTACTTCGGAGGCAGGCCGCAGTGCTTTGTCTGTCCGCCGGCAGCCTCGATTCACCAGCATAGTCCTGAACAGGAAGGTCTCATGCGGAGCACATACAATGCACTGGAAAGGGTCAGCTTCGAAATCGAAACTCTGACTCGAACCCTGAACACCTAATCCCCAAATCGAGAACAGCCGTAACAGCATCTTCAGGCCTGCTAAACCGAATCACGACCTACTTCGAAGGCGGGAGCTTTAGCCTGGGGTTTTTAAGTTGGGCTTCGTTTGATGCTACGGTTTTGCTGCCGCTGCACCGACGATCGAGCCGGGATGCAAGCTTAGCGAGAAGAAGAGCTGGCTCCGTATGCAAGGCACAACACCATGCATCCGAGCGTCTGCGTAGCTATCGCCAGAGACGACACCTTGCGATAAGTCAGAAGCTCCTATAAAATCGAAAAACGTTTTACTCCAAATCCCAAAACTACCATCCACAAGGCTCTTAATTAGCTCCAAACCCTAACATATCCTCTGTTGCGCTGTTGACAGAATCCCAAAAGCCTGGAAGGCTTTCGCATGCGGCTGTTAAGGGGTCAGAGGGCCTACCGTGATATTTACTGGGCATGGCCGGGATAGTTGGCTGTTCCAGAGAGTAAAGTGAGTAAGGAACATGGCTTCAAGGATCATTGGCGGCGGAGGGGGGCCGGGGGGCCTTCTGATTCAGGAATCTTCAACTCTACAAACTTCGCCAAACTTCGGACCAGCAGCGTCGGATGGTTTGCATCTGCAACTTCTCGAGCTCCTTAGGACGAGAAGTGAGTGATTGAAAATCACTGAACAGGCCCCCTTGGCGGCCCCTCAGAGGTTGAATGCGAAGCATTCGGTGCCCTTGCAGCGCAGTCCCGGCTCGCAGAACCGACCGTTGAACACCGGAATGGGGCGAGAGATGTGCAAAATGGAACCCATGAGGTTCAGGATTCTCGTATGCTCGGTGAAATGGGGCCAAGAGAATGCCAATTGCATCCCCTTTCAGGATTACTCGCTGTCGCTCGACACGAGACTACCGAGACACGTAGATAGTGAAGTTGCAACTCTGCCTCTCGTGCTAAGTTTCGCACCGTCGGTGCGTCTGCTCGCGCCTTCCATCAGGGAAAAACACAGCTCGGAAGGACTAGAAACTCGGCCGTCAAGCAGTGATGCTGCGTGCGAAGGACTTGGCATGGCAACAGGCGACCTGCAAGAGAAATTGAACTTGATTATACTAGGGCCACACGCTGATATACATGGAGGCACCCTGCGGTGCCTGCGCAGCGCCGCGTGCTGCACCAGCTCCAGGCCGGCGATCCTTGTTGTCGGGCGCTGACAGACCTTTGAAATGTGGACTCAGGGCACACTCTGCGAAATACCTCCTTGCAAAGATGCATTCGCACTATGCTGCTAGTTGCTGGTACGCAGCACAAGAGCAACAAAGAGGATGACACAGAATAGCGACAAGTAATGCCACGATGACGACAGCTACTATGCCTACTATTCTACGTCACTACACTACTACGACATCACGACGTCTACTTTCCAGGATCAGTAGGGGGTGCAATACTGGCAGCAATCGCACAAGACCAGCAGAAGAGCTAACAGCTACGACCGTGTGGGAGGTGGCATGCGGCAACGAGCAACGACCAGAGTAGCAAATTAGCAAAGAGCCGCCTGGCATCACAGCACCAATTCAGCGCAGTCATGCAAGAGGAGCCACGGCAACAAGACAAATTTGTGAGGCAAGAGGTATCGCAATAATACCGACATCGCCCCCCCCGGAACGCTACTGGTAGCATGCAGACATCACAATCAATCGGCTAATTAGGCCCCTCGACCAAACAATAGAAGCGCCACTGTCATCGGATATGTTGGCAACAAGCACAAAGAGTTCGCAAGCAAATAATCGCATGCATGGAATGCCCCAAACGAACGAAGCATGCAGAATCCCGTCAATTTCCGTAAATCCTAGACCTGACCGTAGACACTACTTTACTCCCAAAGCCGTACTCGCATCCCTAGAAGCTCACTCCGCGTCCGCTTTTGCATCCTTGATTTCTCGCATCCCTTCTGGAAACCTCGCGCTTTCCAACCCGACTGACAGGCCCCGCGACGGTCAAGGGTGGCCGCCAGCTTGGCTTTCGCGCGCGTTTGGAGGCCGGCCCTTGCCAGGAACTCAAGACTGTAGAATTGAGGGGCTCGGGGTGAGGATATGATGCTTTGCGGAGTTTGCATACGGGACTTAATTAAGAAGTTTAAGGGCCTGGAGTTTGGAACTTCGGCGTTCCGCTCAGTCCGGTGTCCCTCCAAGTAGAAATGCGAAACCCGAAATTGCACCTCAAGCCCCGAAGCTTAAACCCTGAGCTGCCATAGCCTACAGTGCTCAGGCTTTAGGTTGAGATCTTGCTAACTTTTATGCTTTGAAACACATGTGGAGTTGGCTTTTGACGCTCACCAGCTGAAACAGTGTAGTTTCACTAGGGTTTTGGGAACTACTCATTCATACTTTACTTATCGGGGGACTATAAGTGGATACTCCTACTCATTTCGACACCTATAGTAAGCTTGCAGCGGACTCTGCGACCAGAATTATGAAGACAAGAAATGAAATCTTGTAAGCATAACTAGACTAGACTTAGACTTTGGAAGTCTGTGCCCATCACCATAGCCCCACCCCAACTCTGAACCCTTTTGCAGATGAGCTGTGAGTGTGGCCACGCTCTGAAGCTCAGCGTTGCTGGCAAAGAGTCTCAACGTGCGAACCCTAAACCGCCATAACCGTAGGGTTTAGAAGTCTGGGGCTAAGGGCTTAGCATTGTAAGCCCTGTCACATCCAACTGCATGACAGCGGCAGCTTGATGTCGGCGCTCTTTGCCTTCCTGACTGAGGCCTCACGGAAAGTCCAAGAAGCCCGGGTAAGTACTTAGCCGCGTGTACTTTCGGGTTCATACAGGGTTGAAGGAACAACACCGCAAACGCTTAAGCCTAAACCCTTAAAGCCCCTAACCCTACAAAACCATGTAAGGCTTCTTGGGAAAATTGCTGGGCTGGTTGGGTTTTAGGGTGTCGACGTTCACAGCTGAAGGCGAACCGGTGCGGTTGTAGGTCTTGCTATGAGAAGGGAGCCTTGTAGGGCCTACCTAGAGGGTTCTTTAAGTAGCGGCGTATCTGTTGAGACCCACATACTACACTTGGCCGGGTATCCGAGCTTTTTCGGTGAGGTTGCTTCTTTGAGCCTTGGCTCCCTGAGCTGCTACCTCGACAGGAGACGAAGCCTTTCATGGGATCTTGGTGCCAGAAGCCCTGCTGGGCACTTAGACCCTCAGGGCAGAGGTCGTGTTTGTGGGTAAGGCTCTGGGGCTGTTTCGCCCTACATTGTACCGGTCCTGGAAACCAGTGCCTAACCACCAGCCAACAGAAAACCAAACATCATCAGCACTAAGACCATGAAGGATCCGATAAGGTAACCCCAGAAAGGAACAACAATGCAGACTACAGGTAAACCCTGAAGCACCTCAACCCTAGACCCCTGCCATGCCAAACATCCAAACTATAAGGAGCATTCAGGGCTCAAGGAGGTCTCAAGAAGCTTTGAGCCAACTTCAGATTGTGCGGCAGGGATACGGCTGACTTGGGCGGGGTTGCGTGGTACACGTGTAGCGGCAGTACGTCGAGATGAAAACTGCACACACGAGATCAGAAAGCTTCAAGCCTCTGGTTGAAATCTACACCTAAAAATCCTAACATACCCTAACCCTAACCCTAACAGACTCTGCCATTCAGCAACCCTAAACACGCCCTGAACTCCAAACCCTGCAGGATCGGCGTCCTCATCTTTGTCGGCTTTCTTCTCTGGTGTCAGTGGCTTCTCAGCTGCCTGCAGGCTTTGACCAGGGTAGGAAGGTAGGGTTTAGGGTTTATAAGGTTTCGGAAGGTAGGGTTGCTCTTCGTGTAGGGCTTGGAGGTACCATGTTGTGGTGGGCATACGTGTTGTCATCTAGATGACTCTATATGTGTGTCCGTTGAATTATGACTGCGACCCCCTGGTCTGCAAGTTAGTCTCGGGAGTTCCATATTGCTTAAGTTTGGTGTTGTTGGTTGGGAACGCGGAACTTTGGGGGTGCTCGAGTTGCTTCTGGAGCTGATCACTTGGAACTGAGCTTGGGATGTTTGAGATGTGGTGCCCCTTCTACACTTCAGGTACGAAACAACTCTGCCGTGCTGATTGCGCTTTGTGAGCTCAGAGTTCGTTGGGCGTCACAACAATCTTCGGACTGCTGAATTCAATAAGACTGGTGTCTGGAAGCCGTCGAGATCTTGGGCGTGTTTTAGACACGCCTGCAACCTGCCCACAGACGGTAAAGAGAATGCCCACAGACGGCAAGGAGAAGCCCCTATTCCGACCAAGACCTAACAACACCATGCCGAATCGCGCGCGCCCTCCTTTCTGTCATGGTTGCAGATTCATTTCTTCGTCTCACGTGAGCTCGACGCTATGGAGTCGGACCACCGGCGGCAAACACAATCTCTATCTCCTGCGATTTCACTTAACCCGGAATTCGAAACGTCAGGCGAAGTCGCACATCTTCCCCAACTTCCCCAGCAAGCACGTGCTAGCGCACCTCTTCATTCGCGGGGTCGGGCACATCACTGCTGCCGTTGGGCTCGTCGCTCGGGCCTTTTCCAGCACGATGCATTTTGTGAGGATGCTTTGCGTCACTCGCAACGACGCTGTCAGCTTACCATCATGTGCCATGGAGCAAAATTCGGCAGTGCTACCCCATGCTAGCACACAGTCTGTACCGCGAAGGTCATAACTCCAAACAGAACCACCCATGCGATGAAACCAAATATGCCAACACGGCCAACACCCAGAGCTGGAGGATCCCTACACTTTGGAGCTTTAAGCTGTGGAAGCAGCCGCAGAAGGCGAAAAGCCAAAAAAAAATCCGAAAAGTTCAGCTCGATTCACAATCATGGACCCGATATCCCCCAACCCAACCCCTTTCTCAGCACGGCCACCTGCTGGGCTGAAAAAGCCCACTTCCTCCGGCAGCTCAGGCTGAGAATTCTGGGCCGCCTGTGAATGAGACTTGGGTGAGATCGGATGACATGGATCTACGTAGCGGGCTGGAGGCTCTCATAACATCGCAAAACCCAGCGCATACCCCTAAACCCTAAACCCCTAAACCCCTAAACCCTAAACCCTAAACCCTAAACCCTAAACCCTAAACCACTCTGCCGTGTTCCCAAAAGCAAGGGGGCCTTGGGCGTGGAGATTGCCTCGAGCAGCATGGCCTCCTCCCCTTCCTGGCAAGAAATGCATTTTTAGGGTTTTTAGGGTTTTTAG
>CAJNDV010033641.1:60720-74071 GCA_905221635.1 Symbiodinium sp. CCMP2456 | reverse complement strand
CCAGGCGAGGATCCATAGGTGCATAAGTCGCCGTGACACTGTAAGCTGCCCATGCATGCCACTATTCAAACCAAACGAAGTAACATTACAAAACAAACCTCAGCTTACACTCCAACGTGGATGCGGGCTCAACTACTACTTTTGAGGGTTTAGGGTTTAGGGTTTAGGGTGTCATTTGTTGCTGCTGCTACTCTAACTCCATTTGCTGCAAGTATGACGACGAGGTCGATCTTGATCGTGGTGGCCCTTGTTGCTGTTCTCGCTATCGGCTTGTAATCAGTTATGCACGACTTCCCTTTTGTTATTCATGTGGAACTGCTCACTTTAGTATGTGCGCTTATAGCACTTCCCGTGTTGCTTCTAGTGCTTCTGCAGCCTATTCCTCCTACTGCTACAACCACCACCATCACCACCACGTCTACACCTACCTACCCACCCTCCTTTCTTCCAACTTATATTATACATACACACCGGTGTTAAATTTAAGGTGGGGTTCGGGGTTGGTGACTGGCGCTTAACACGTGTAGTTGCAATCCCAGCTTAGTCGCGTGCTGTTAGCCTTGACCCTCAACAGACCTGCCCAAAATGTAAG
This sequence comes from Symbiodinium sp. CCMP2456, assembly GCA_905221635.1. Classification (NCBI taxonomy): domain Eukaryota; class Dinophyceae; order Suessiales; family Symbiodiniaceae; genus Symbiodinium; species Symbiodinium sp. CCMP2456. The sequence continues at coordinate 73,479 of CAJNDV010033641.1, read as the reverse complement.
ATCAGGGGTCTTTTTGCTGTACATCGCAACCCGAGGGCCACGAAGGCCTCGGCCTAGCAAGAACGAGACGAAGGCGGCTCTCCAGCAACCCCAATCGGCTCAAAGCCCGAAAACTAAACCCCTCTTTCACCCTTAAAAGTGCTCATATATTTCCATTCACACACATAGACATATATAGAAAGAGATAGAGAAAGATCGATGGATGCATCGATCGATCGATAGATAGGTAGGTAAATAGACAGATACATAGATAGATAGGTAGATAGTTAGATAGATAGATAGACAGACAGCTAGCAAGCTAGCTAGCTAGCTAGATTAGATGGATGGATGGATGGATAGATGGATAGATGGATGGATAGATAGATAGATGGATAGATAGATGGATGGATAAATGGATGGGTAGATAGATAGATACATAGATAGATACATAGATAGATAGACAGATAGATAGATTAGACTAAATTAGGTTAGACTTAGGTTAGGTCGGGTTAGATTAGATAGATAGACAGACTGATAGATAGGCCCATCGATCGATAGAGAGAAAGAGAGAGACGGCGAAAGACCCCTGAGTCACCCCTGGCTCTCCATCGACGCCTCGCTAGCACCCAGGGGCCAGAAGCCTGCGCCCCGAAAAAACGGTGTAGGGTTTAGGGTTTTTGGGCTAAACCCTAAACCCTAAACCCTAAACCCTAAACCCTAAACCCAAAACCCTAAACCCTGTTTTTGGGTTTAGGGTCTAGGGTTTAGGGCCGAAAGGCGAGGCTTCGGGGCGCTTCGGCAGAGGCGGGCGAAGAGAGAAGCGTGATGTCGGGGCCTTAATAATTAGAAGAGGGTTTTGGGGCCCATGATACTATAATCATAATAAGGAATGTGGGTAATTATTTAGGCCCCTATGTTAGGATCCAGTTTAGGATTCCATTTGGCTCCCCGGTGGTTCCATTTTCATTCGAGGTGTCCTGTAGTCGTTGTTTCTCGGCTGGTGTAGCAACTCCTGCTGTAACTACTATCATGGGAACATACCCTAAACGCCCGAGCACTCAGACCGGTGTACATAATGCTGAGTCAGTATTTTACAAAGTGCTGTTGCTAATATGGGACTCTGAATAGTTAGAATAGGCTTTGGGCCCCTTTTCCTGCAATTATGACAAGGAAACCCGAAATAGTAAAGGCACTTATTTAGGCCCCTACATTAGCAGTACTCGTCAAGAAACCCAAACCTCAACCCTCAACACCACCAACCCATAGACGCATCGGAGCTTCACAGGATTCATGCTGCTACGTACTGCGGTGTTTGTCTACGGATCGGCCCCCTGAGGTTTTTGCGTAGAGTCTAGGATTTGGTGATGTTGCTTCGGGTTTAATACTGAGGTGCTATTGGAGACGCCATGCCTTCGTGTTCGGGGTACATGGAAATATTATATGTTTGGGGCTGGAATGTGACATACCAATTCCTGAAGCTTGCATTGTAAAATGCCTTTCGGTATAACCCTGTCTGGAACCCTATCAAACCCGACAACACCCTAAACCCCTGCAACAGCCTTATGCAGTAAGACCCTATCGCACCGGATAAAAACCAAAGTTGCCAGAACCCTTCAGCCAGAACTTCCGACAGATCTTCCCGGCAAACTTCGTCCGAAAGACGCGCTCATGGAGGAATTGATGCCTCGGCGATGGAACCCAAGGACGGAAGGCTTCTGGATGTAGGGTTTAGGGCTGTAGGGTCGAGGGTTTGGAGGGGCAAAGGTCCCACCGTTGACAGAAAAAGGGTCCCATGTAAACACGGGACTCAAAGTCCAGCGAATCTCAGAAAGTTGGAACATGGAGTCAGCATGGTAAGTACCCGGATTTCCTCTACATCCCTCTCTACTACTTTACCTTAAGCCCTAAACCCTAAACCTGAAACCCTAAACCGACAACACCCTAAACCCTAAACCCCAAACCTTAAACTCTAAACGCTAAACCTTCAACCATAAACCCTAAACCCTAAACCCCACGCGGACAATGATGTTCCAAATTTCTGGCTTCTACCGTACGCATGCTTGCGTGCGCAGGCCCGAAGTTTCTCCTGCTGTACTTATTTAGGCATCTTCAGCACGGTGAACTCCAGGAAGTGGGAAGATGGGTGATGACTCATGATGACTCCCTGGCCCTCTACGTCAACCCAGGGCGAGTCTGCTGTAGCATTGTTTCGAGTTACGGCACTACAGGGATCGGGCTTCGGGATGAACGTTTAAGTGCAATTCCTGCAGGCACATGACCGGCTGGAGTTGCATCAGAGCCTGAAGCTCCAACAGACGAGAGCTTGACGAGGAGCCACCCAAACCCCTAAAGCCTAAATCCTGCGCCGTAAACTCCGTAAAACCCAGCCCCGTAACCCGAAGCCCTGAACCGCAAACCCTAAACCCCTAAACTCTGAACCCTAAGCCCCAAGTCCCCAAGCCCCATGCCCTGAACTGTAAACCCTAAACCCTAAACCCTAAACCCTTAAACCCTAAACCCTGAACCGTAAACCCTAAGCAGAGCTCCCAATCCCTAACCCTATCCCACCCAGAGGCCCAGAGGGTCCGAGTAATACATTTTCGGGGCCGCGGGAATGTATATATCGAGGGTTTTGGGGGGACCTTCGCCGAGGCGGTTTTCCAAGATAGGGACTACATAGAATTAATATGGCCGAAGCATGGACATGAGACTGACATGAGCATGGGCGGCAACAACAACCTCAACACTACCGCTACACTACCTTACCACGCTGAGCCCACTCTCACTCCACATTCTCACTGCAACCTCACCGCACAATACTCGTCTCCTAGGACTGCCTCGACAACGAGGCTTCCCTACACAGTCTGCTAGAATCTGCTAGAATGCAGCCCAAATACTGGCCTGGTCCTAGCCACAGGCCCGGGCACAATTAATGTATATTTTGGGGGTCTTGGTTGGAAACCCCCTGCGTTTATACATTTCAGGCTTTCTTGACTTTAGACTGCTAGAATACGGGAGCTTGGGCTGGGCTGGGAATGCCAGCCAGGCTGGAATGTATATTTGGGGGGGGGGGGGGGNNGGGGGGGGGGGGGGGGGGCAACTCCACCCCCAATATACATTCCAGTCGCTGGGGATACCGGATTCCGGGGCCTGCTCCGGGTATGAATACGGGAGTAATACCGGGCTAGTACCGGGCGTTTTGTTCCAGCGCAGGCATCACCGCCGAGAGAAAATGTATATCTGAAAGGGGGGTTGATACCAAACCCCCTAAGTTTATACAACTAAACGTGCGTGTGCCATGGAGCTGCCATGGAAACTCCGCTGATCGCTAACTTAAGTACCTTGACTGTACTTTGCCACACCACTTCCAAAAGTATTTTGACTGTATGCTGCTAGCGTGCTGGGCTGTTGTCTTTCTGCTCATCGCTGCTGCACTGCTGCGGCCGTGTTTCTTACGAACTCAAGAGCCACCTAAGACGAACCGGCGACGAAGTTTTCAATGCGCATCTGACCAGTAGCTAAAAGCCACCCAACAGTAATGTATAAGAACCCCCTCGATATACATTAATCCCTGCCCGCCCTGGGAAACGTATTTTCGCAAATGCCATACGGGCCCCCGGAATATACATTGTTAGGCGTGGCCCTGTTTAGGGTTTAGGGTTCTCAACCCAAGTTTTAAACATAAACTGTTAGTTCATGAATCTTAGGGACTCTCTCCTTTCGCAAGCTAGCAAGGGGCAGTGTGAACAAGCAAAAGACAATCCATAAAACCCATACTTCAGTCGCGAGAAATCGGGCTTCAACGCTCCTCAAGCTCTAGAATGTGGGTTTAGGGCTTAGGGTCTCGGGTAGAGTACTCTGAGTCTTCCTGAATTGATTGACATTGGGGTTCAGTGCTGGCGCAGGTGCTGATGGTGTCCGCGATCACGGCACTCTCGCGCATGGCCTCTTCGAAACACGGAGTGGGTTAGGGTTCAAAGGCGGAGGCTTGACGGTGTAGGTTTTTTGGGGGTTTTGGAGGGCAGCACCCGGCTTAACTTAGGGCTTTAGGGTTGTGTGATGCCGTCTTCACCCAAGCCTGTGGTACCTTAAACCTCAACCCCTAGTCATGCCCCAGGTCTGAAATAATGTTCCGTGAGCCCTATATGACTCTACGTAAGTATCACCTCACCGAACACTCACTCAATTAGCAACCGACGGTACTGTTTTACAAGGGTCATGTCTTTAGCGTATGCATTGGCCTAGAAGCGGCTCCTGTACAGCTACTTTTTGGGGGTACCGGATAGGCAGAAGGACTAAATCTCAGACCCAATGTGCCTAACTTGCTTGGAGGGTCGGGGAGCTGAGTGGGTAAGGCTTCAACAGACTTCTAGCTAGGATTATCGCATTTAGGGTCTACACCTGAATTCCTAGACCACACGGAACAGGTTTGGGCTTGGGGTTTAGGGGGGGTCTAGGGTTTAGGGAATAGAATGTCATGAGCCCATCTTTCTCAAGCTTTTCCACTGAAATTCTGAAAGCAATACGCTTTCGGATCTTCAGCTGCTTGCTAAATCCCGCGACCCTGAAGGCATGCGTCACTGTGGACTCTTCAAGACTTCACAGGGGCTTCAAAGCATGATGTAGCGCCTTAATAATTGGAAGAGGGTTTTGGGGTATATATTACACTAAAAGTATAATAAGGAGCCCCCCCCCAAAAAAAAAAATAGTGTAGGTAGTTATTTAGGGCCCTATATTACTTGCAAGATCACTGAGTAAGTACTGTTTGTCGTATTATGGAGCTTCCTGGGTTTAGGGTTTCGGGCTAGGGTTTAGGGTTTAGGGTTGTAAGGATGTAGGTACTCCGATAATGCTCATAAGTAGCACTGACGACAGGTACCTCGAACGTCTACAACCCTCCTGATTAAGCCGGAGCAAATGCAGGACCCCAAAAGGGAACCCGAAAGACGATGATGCTTCTTGCAAGAACAACCCAAAGCGGGACCCCTAAAATTAGGAACACCCCTTTTACAAATCCTTGTATACCGCCCTAAACCCTAAACCCCCTAAACCCTAAACCCTGTAAAGCTGGCACATGGTTTGTTCTTCGGATTGAAGGTCTTTGTGGCAACCCAGAGCTTATGGTCAAAGGTTTGGGAAATTCAGCTGGGTGTGGTCTACTTGCAGGCGCCGGCTATACTTAATTACAGCCGCAGTGTACCAGCGAGTTCTATGAGGTGAGACAGGCGATTTGTCTCAATAGATCGCAGCTCTTGCAACTCCGGTGGTCCACCCACCGCGATGCACATGATGGGACATGGGAGGCAGCTGTTCAGTGATTCACTCTGCTCGCCACCTCGATCCTTTTTACAGGGGTCCTCAACCCTAAACCCTAATCCCTAAACCTTTAACTTCTGGTAGTTGTCATCGTCTTCGCCAACTCTGTGTCGGCGCCTTCCTGTTCTGCCTCCGCAGGTGCCGACGAGCTTCATTGATGGAAGTATGCGGCTGGTCCTTATGCGTAATATAGAGAAGGAATAATTAGTACTGAAGTCCAGCTGCAGTCCCTAATATATAGTACATCTATCTATCTGTCTAGTAAAATTATACACATATGTTAACATACTTACATACCAACCTTTACATACCTACATATACATACCTACATACCTACCTACCTACCTACATACATACATACATACATACATACATACATACATACATACAGGCAGACATAAATACATACATGCATACCCCCCCTAACTCCATCCCAATTTGTGAGGCCCCTGTCGTAGGAATCAGCAATTTTGTTGAGATATCACGCACCACACGCCGAAGCAGAAAGCTGAGGCTTATCTGAAATTGGCCCCGGGAATACCTTCATCAAGCGAAATGCTCGAGGCCACTGGTTGCCACAGCTGGCGATGGAGGTGTTGAAACCTTGCATGTGACGCGCAAGCACGAAGATTCCCGATCCGTGTTCGTGCCTTTGGGGGTGCCTCATGTTCTTAAGATGTGATGCTGGCCCAACAAGTACTGTAGATCGCGCCCCGGAAAGACTTACCAGGTCCGTGAACCTTAAATGTGCCCAAATCGGTCTGACCTTAACACTCGACGTCCTCAGCCCTGATGCCTACTACCCTTCTGATTGCAGCGAGCCTGTAGACGAAGCTACGCCCTAAGCGTTAACACCTTCAACGCTAAGGAAAGCGCTAGACTGTTGTCACCAAATCTTCAACACTAAGGTAGGGGCCTTAATAATCAGAATAGGGATATGGGGTTTCCTAATATAAGTAAAGTAAAATATACCCCAAACCCTATTAAGTTATTAAGGCCCCTATATCAGTTTCATGGAAGCCCTAGAAACCTAAAGCCCAAAGAGGTAAGCCCTGCACTACGCTTAACCTCAATGTCTGTGTCCAAAGGGCTTTGCACCTTGGGGTTCAGAACATAAGTGGGCTTTCCCAAAAGGGTGCATGTACCCAACTAGTACATTCTGCTGTTGATGATATAAATCCTGCACTACCTGAAGGACCCTAAGCTATGGAAAGTATGGCATATACCTTATTATTTACCCATACTATTTTGGGGGCTCCTTACTATAAGTATAGTATAACCTACCCCCAAAGTCTCTATGCTAGTTGCCCAAATTTAACCCTTACAATACCCTTTATGGTATCCTTTTTAAAGGAAACTTATTCTAATTATTAAGGCCCTTAAGTTAGCGCTCCAGGTTCGGACTTCGGTTGGAACCCCAGTTTCCTCAACCGCCGGCAAAGGCACTGATGATGTCGGCTGCCAGCCGAGAGCCTGGGATTTTCCGGCTCTGAATCAGGGTTTTAGGGCTTAGGGTTTAGGGCTTAAGGGTTTGGGGTTTAGGGCTCAAGGGTTTAGGGTTTAGGTTTAGGGTTTAAAGCTCTCGATCCGAAACCCTACAGCTCGAGGCCTAAACCCCGTGAACTCGTAGCCTTCTGGCCAAATTCCTACGGCCTCCGCCCTCTTACGCCCTACGCGCCAAGGTACGAAAATCATTTCTAGGAAGGTTTAGGGTGTAGCGGGGAGGCTGAAAGTTTGGGGCCTACACGGTGCAGCGATGTAGGGCTGGGGGAATCAAGGTGTAAGTGTTCGCAGGAGGGGTCTGCGAAAGCACCAGAAATGTCATTTTACATCTCAATATTCGGCTGTAGTATCCACCGCATCCCTACTCGGGCTACGAAGGCCGCTTCGTGTAGCCTCCAGACTCCCTTCAAACGCCCTCATTCTAGAGAACATGTATAGGAACTAAGAGAGGATCCCAAAAGTAGATCCCGTAAAGGGGGTTCCTATAAAGCGCCGGCTGTATGGTCTGCATGTTGTTGGGGGAAGCCCAGAAAGATTCGAGTCCATAGTATGCGGGTTTAGGGCTTCAGAATATTCGGGCTTTGGGGTTTTAGGGTTCAGAGCTTATGGTTTAGGTTTGGGTAGACCCTACACCCCGAAAACCTAGTAAACCCTAAACCGAATTACTTAGGCCTTTACATCAGATCTGACACTGATCTAAGCCTTGCCAGCTGAGTGGCCGGGCGGAGTCCTCAAAAGCTCGAGTACCTTGAGTATCTTTGCAATGAAGGGGCGCTTACAAGTTGAGCTGGGTGTTGGGGAATACTAGTCTAGTACTTATAGTATACTTGGTATCATACAGAGCCCGATGAAATAGTGCTGGTGAAAATTCCGAAACCTTCGCTTTCGTTGTAACTGCACGATTCGTTTCGCTTTTTTGAGCGTGCCGAACGCAGAGAGTCCGGCTTCACCCAAAAGCATGTGCCCACTTGCAAGACACACGCTGGGGATTCAGTAATGTGGTCATTTGGGCCTGTAGCATTGCAGAATCCCCACCATCGAGTGCAAGAGGAATCGTGATTCTGCTCTGTATTCGTAGCAGTACCGAGAGCCCAAGTTGGTTTTCTGAATTAGTAAAATTATAGTCAGCCCAAAACCCGAAACGTCAAGCTCGAAATACCAAAAATCCGCTTGACGCTCGTATTATCATGTTCGACATGTGAGTGATCTCGTTCACTTTCCTGACCAACGCCTGTCATATTGCTTCGAGTGTGAATTTCTCCGGGTCCCTGTGCCTACATACTGCGCATGATGGCCGATGGCCCTGAGGTTGCCACAAAGCAACCCCTTCGCGGTCTGAGTATATCATATGGCACCCTAAACCCCTAAACCCTAAACCCTACACCTCTAAACGCTAAACCCTACACCCCGAAAACCCTAAAACTCTAAACCCTACCGCAGTGAGACACATCCGGGAAGCCTAAACCCTGCTGCCTTCGAACCACTGAAGGCGCGAAGACCCAAAAACTCTACGACAACCAGGCCTTTACGGATTATAGGGGTTTAGGGTTTAGGGGGTTAGATTTAAGGCTTCTTTGAGGTTGAGCTCTGCTTGTTTCAAGCTATTCCGTAGGCTTCATGCAGGGTGTAGGGTTTCAAGGGTTTGCATCCACAAGGCCGATAAAGCTCTTCACGGAACCTTTCGACCGACCATTAAACGATCCGTCCATTTTGAATCGTCATGTAGTCGCCCTCACGCTCCACTACCTTTTGCAGGAAGCATAGCCCAAAAACCGAAACCAACTAGGGACCTACCCAAGAGCCTTTTACTGAAGTTTAGGGTTTAGTTTTTAGGGTTTAGGGCTCAATGAAAGGACCCTTATATGAAACCTTCGACGCCTCAAACACTAAGCGGCCTAAACCGTACACAGCCACACCTCTCCATTCAGGGGCCTTAACAAGTGGAATAAAGCTGTGAGGTTCCATCTTCTTTAAACATAATAATAATAACCCCAAATAGTATTGGTATGTATTGAAGCCCTACATTAGCTGGCCGAAGCACTTTCCTCCATAGCCTCTCTGCAGAGAGCGCCTTCAAAACCGAGTTCAGCGAGATGAGGTCTGAAGAAGCCTGTGGACAACACAACCCAAACTGGGTTGAGGGTTTGAGGTAATAACATATTATACTAAAATTAGAATAAGGGACCGCAAGAAAGTAGTGGTACCTATTTAGGCACCTACTTTATGTATTTGGCTAATCTCTGTTAAGGACTATGAGTGTTGGAACTGTAGGGCTTGTGCCGTGTTGTTAATGCCTCTTCTGGGTTTCGAGGAGCTCTGCTTACTGTTCAATTATAAGAAGCTTTGGAGTTGAGATCGTTCACAATTTTGGGGTATTGGGTTTTTCTGCACCTCCCTAAAGCCTGTCAAGATGGACACTCGCAAAGGCCACAAAGCCTGTATTGAATGGGACGCCTGCGCAACCCTCCCCCTGTATGCCTCCTTCCACATCTTGTGCAAGAGCAGCATGGAAGTTCTCCATCGGCGGCGTCTGGAAAAGGCACCAAGCGCCTAAAGCAGCGCTTGATGGGACTCGGATTTTGCGGCATTCTATGAGTCTTCACTGGATCTTCATAAGCTTATACCCTGCTAAGCTTGTTATTCACCGATTCATATCGGGGTTCAAGGTCCAAGGCCATCGAGGGTTGAGGGCTACACGGGCCTTAAAGTCGGAATCCAGAGATTGCGGATTCTATGTGTATACAAGCCCCAACACCTATACTTGAAGCCACCATGACCTACTTTTTATAGGTTCTTACAAACCCTACTGTAGAATTTCAAAGGGACCTTACAAAGCTGGGTCTCGGGAAGCTCAGCGACCCAAAGCTCCTTCGAACAGAGCAGCTCAAGAGACCTTTTAGCGTCGAACCCCCACCTTTTCGAGGGGTCTTTGTGAATTCATAGGGGGTGCATTATACTATAGTTACAACAATGAGCCCTAAGGAAAAACATAGAATTGTTCAGTCCAAGTTACCAAAACAGGGTTGTCTAGCGGCTCAACCGGGTTTAAGAACAATTGCCGGTATATTCTTTAAGGCTCCTGATAGTAAAACATACCGTTCACATATAGCCAATGCAAAGAAATAAACAAAAACAAATATTGCAACCATTAAACATGTGTTAATAAGTACATATGTAAGTATGCAGATGTGTATGTATGTATGTATGTATGTATGTATGTATGTATGTATGTATGTATGTATGTATTACTTGTATAGTGATCTTTCTATTATGTACATGCCAGTTTTTATGTTTGTATACCGTATTTATGTATATATGTACGTATGTTTGTATATGTGTAAGTATATGGTTACATATGTGCAAATGTACATATGTATATTAAGTATAGTTATATGCATATGTGCGCATATATGTGTATATATGCGCATATATGTGTATATATGTGATAAATAAATAAATAAGTAAATAAATACATAAATAAATAAATAAATATATATATATATATATATATTATGTATGCTTCCGCCTTCCAAAACATGAATAATCAATGCCACTGGCACCAAACACAGTTAAAGTGAGTGAGCGAGTGGATGGCCTGGGGTGCACTCACTCTGGCCGCACGGAAACGTTCCTTCCCGCCATCTCTTCCCCCCTCCGTTTTCGTCATCGGGGAGATCCGGCAACAATTCGACGCTCCGACCCCCTCAATCGAAACAAGGACAAGCGGCACCCGAACTTCCATGGGCCCGCACCCCCAAGCTGCGAGACTTGGGTTGGATTTGGGCACTTGGCAAGACAGCCCACTTCGCAGGAACAGAAGCTCTTCTCCCTGTGATCCCTCACAGGGGCACTAAGCCAAGCTGGGGGCACTGGCAGCTGGTCGGAAAGACGGCTTGGGGTGGCCGAACCAAACTGGACTGAGGGAAAAACACGCACAGCTGATCCGTTGCTGGCTGCGCAAACTCAATGAGCATTCCCCTGGCGTGTGGGGCAGTGCCTGTAACTGAAGGCACCACCCCCGACCAGAAGGGGTGACACACAGTTAAAGACGCGCATCCTCCGATCGTTTCGCGATATACTGATTCGTTGCATCCAAATTTAGAACTGCTTGGCAACGTCCTCGAAGAGTAATGCGTGCCAACAATAAATCTCCCGTGCTCATCCAGCCCAATCTGCTCTCGAAGGTGCAGATGGTCCGTTTGTGCTTCCACACGATTGTTCCTGTTCCGGGACAAGTTAGGACGCTAACATGACAGTCCAAGGGAAAAGCTCAAGGGAAAAAACTGGTTTTACCTAAGCAAGCAAAACATCCAAACGTAAATATGTGCGTGTTAGCACGTGGTTGCCTATGAGGGTAAGCTGGTGACTTGACTAGCACGCAACTGCATCTCCGAAGGCCACTTTCAGGCTCTAGTGTGCGACAGGTCAAGCGGGTGCATCCATGCAGCTGTGTGCATGGCCGATGCAACTAGTAAGCACTCAGCACACGTTCCGACCGACGTGACGACGGCTCCAGCATCTTGTACGCATTCGCCGTGTGAGACCTCAGTGGAAATGCTTCCGGCCTGCTGGAGGGAGGGCTGGTCGAGTTTGCGTTTTGTGCTCTCCTCGAACAGATTGACACAGTAGATGCGGGTTTGGCATTTGGCCCAAGTAGCAGTGTGCCACCTACTCTGTAAGATCGAAAACATGATTGCGAATATGTTCATATTTTAAAGTTGCTGTATATCTTACAGTAAAATAGAACATCCTGCCATTCGTTGGACATTGGCTCGATGTTGCCAACGCCCGTAAAATCTTCGACGCTCCGAAAATGGATGACCTGATAACGTCCCATCATCAAATATATGTCCGGACCCATCTGGGGGCCTGCTTGCCCATGAAAAAGCAAACTCGCAAGCTTGCCCAAATGAAGGTCTGATCTTCCCTTCTTTCTTGGCCTTGTGGATCCAGTAGCGGGAGATGGCCATGGCGAGTGTCCTGGCTGCAGGAGTTTTCCCCGCACCAGGACGTCCCATGGAAGCCAATGGCCTTTTCCAGCATTGTAAGGAGGAGAGGCTCCAAGGCACGACATATTTCATGCACTTGAGAGAGGTCACCATCCTGAGCCAGGTTGGGGAGGGATTTTTCCAACACTGCCGGGGACCATTTGTGTCTTCCGCGCAACTTGCGCGGTTGTCCACGAAATTGTCGATTCTGGATTCTTTCACAGGGGCCATGCTCCTGGATAAGTCAAATCCGAAGTCCCATTCTTCAGGTGTTCGGTCCGCTTCAAGTTTCCCTTCCTCACGAATCATGAGAATGCGCCGTCGACACTGGAAACCACCAAGACATTCGAACATGCAGTGCAAGCACTTTTTGGTGGCGTTGATATTATATCGTCTGCACTGCTTGACACTTGCCGTAGCACAAGCTTTGGACTCGGCTAACCTTCACCTTCTCCTTCAAGTTCACGATCCTAGCGACACAGAAGAAGTCCCGTTATTGTGTTTGATGGCTGCGATATGCAACTGCGTGCGGAGGTCAATCTTTTGGTTGAGGCCGATGGGAGCGGAGAGGTCGCGGATGTGTTTAGCGAGGAGAGCCTGCTAATGATGTCGACGAAGCATTTCGGGAATCCTCCTGCTGGCGAATCCACGAGAGGGCGATCAAGTGGCTTCAGTGAAACAGATAACTCAAAGAAGCTGCGCGTGTCGAGCGTGAAGATGCTTGGTTCTCGATGAGCTGCTTTACGTGGTCAGGCCACACGTTCCCGGGACCGGCAGTTTGAGGCTGCAGGATTCAGATTAGTTGCCAGAGCTAGTTTCAAGTGCATCTATAACTGGGCTATGTATATTTATTTATATATATATATATATGGTCGCCCCCCCATTGACAGACCATGCCCTCTCAACTGAGTCGATGTGCATGGTGTGTCATCGGATGGGTGGCGATCAGCCCTCGCAAACTCAATTCCAAAAT
>CAJNDV010033640.1:15799-33893 GCA_905221635.1 Symbiodinium sp. CCMP2456 | reverse complement strand
TAAGGTTTATAGGGTTTAGGGTGTAGGGTCTAAGGTTCATAGGGTTTAGCTAGGGTTTAGGGTTTAGGGTTTTTGTGGTGCTCAAGGTACATATATTGGAACACCACAGGATCGTTGCGATTCCGGGTCGAGCATTGAGCCTTGGAGCGCTGGGGCGCGGGGCGACAAGGGTCGCTCAGGAACCCCCAAGATCTCAAAACCAATAGAAATCGTCGGGCCTTTAAGGCATGCAGCCAGGGTGGAGCAAGTTCAAAACTGCTCTGAGTTTGATCTCTGAAGCAGGTTCGGAATCTTTAACCCAAACGCATGACTCCGAAAAGCAGGACCTACCACGAGAAAGTAGCGATCATCATCATCATCATCATCTTCAGCCTCACCATCTTCATCATCATCATCATCGAAACTGCATCAGGATCTCCAGAAAAGCTCCTCAGGTGAAAGCACAGCAGAAACAGTAGCAAGTCAACGAGTGAACCTGTGTAGGCGAACTTCTACGAGTCTGCTGAATCGGCGGTTCTCCCTGTAGCAAGTTCTACATAAGGGCCCTGATGTTCTGCAACACAGCATTTCCGAACGGCAGACCTTTCCTGCCGACCCCTCCCTAAAAGTTCCACCTGGAGGATCCTGGAAGCATAAACTTGGGGAAAAGGCCTCCTGCGCCAGCTGCACGTCTGTCACCTCCTCCACGAAGCGATTAGGCCTGACATTTACATAATCTGTCATGGGAAGCGGCGCAACCGTTATAATCGTTGTGCTCAGCATCGTCACGGACGTTACCGTCACCATCATCGATTGCAGAGTGGTTGACATGATGGTATAAATGCCATGCCAGACTAAATTAGAGACGGATATGCAGAACGCAATACAGAGGTCCTAAAGCCACTTTCGGGTCAGTAGATTCGGTGCCGGCTTCCGTACGCTGAACACAAAGGAAAGTGTTCAGTTAAGCCTTCGGAAGGGCTGGTGGACCGTACGGGCTTTATGTAACATGCACTCCACAGCCAGAGCAAGTCGCATGCTAAGTTCGGGGCACCAAGACGATGTGCTTGGGAACCACGGGACGAGGATGAAGCACCGCCAGGTGGGACTCTTCCTGCGGACGGTTTCTAAAACTAGTAGAAATAAAAAGAGTAGTAGTAGGAGTAGTAGCAGTAGTAGCAGTAGTAGTAGAAGTAGAAGTAGAAGTAGAAGTAGAAGTAGAAGTAGAAGTAGAAGTAGAAGTAGAAGGAGAAGTAGTAGTAGTAGTAGTACTAGTAGTAGTAGTAGTAGTAGTAGTAGTAGTAGGTAGTAGTAAGTAGTAGTAAGAGTAGTAGTAGTAGTAGTAGTAGTAGTAGTAGTAGCAGCAGGAGTAGTAGTAGTAGTAGCAGTAGTAGTAGTTACGAGTACTAGTACCAGTACTAGTACTAGTACTAGAACTGGTACTAGTACTCGTACTAGGTATGTACCAGGACTACTAGTAGTAATACTAGTACAAGAAGAGCTGCGATAGCTTGACGAGGAATACAGGTGCAGCAGGAGTAAGAGTACTCGTTGTCGCAGCATCCAAGACTATAGCTGCCAGGCGAAGCAATTCGACATGCTGGCAGCTGAAAACCAGAAGCTGGGTTCTTGTTCAGGAACTTAGTTTAGGTTCGCATGTTAAGGAACAGCGGTAAGTGATGTGGCTCCTTGTTTATGGTTATGTACATACAATGTCTTAAGACCCTATAAGATACTTGCAACATGGCATGAAATCGCAGGGAAGCGTCATGAAACCTAATTCCCCAACACAAACCCAGGAAGGTTCAGCAAGAGTTGGCCGAAATCCAGGGTATGATGGACGAGGGCTTTGCCAAAACGCAGGAGCATCTTCCGATTTCGGGGTTTAGGGCTGCTGGGTTTAGGGCTGTGGGGATGTGGGTTTGGGGTTTTTGGTGTAGGGTTTCGGATATTGGTGTTGCGGTTCAGGGCTGACAGACCGCAGGAGCAGCTCTTTGCAATGGATACGGCTGCTGCGAACCGTACTGGCGAGCAGACCAAGCAGATCTTCGAGAAGATCGATGCATCTGAGTACGAATTGCTAGGGTACAGTTACAAAGAGTAAGAAGCGCATCGAAGCGAATGTCCACAATCCACCGTTAAGGCCTCTATCCGCGAAGCCAAAGATCCGAAGCCCCAAACAGCCCTAAACCCTCAACCCTAAACCGGAGGCATCCCAGAAGGAGCAGAATGCCCGCCTGGCTTACATGATGCAAGCCGCGCAGTGCGACAACGAGCTTCAGACCAAGGAGTTGAAGGTGGGCACACGGCCCGAAACCCTAAACCCTAAACCCTAAACGGTAGGCTTTAGGGTTTAGGGTTTCGGGTTTAGGGTTTAGGGTTTAGGGTTTAGGGGTTTAGGGGTTTAGGGGTTTAGGGTTTAGGGTTTAGGGCTTAGGGTTCCATGGCTCATACAGCTTCAACCCTAAACCCTAAATCCTAAACCCTAAACCCTAAACCCTAAACCGCTTCTATAGGGTTTAGGAGTTTGCATCGGTTTTGCGCTGCGGATCTAGAGCTGGAGGCTGAGGGGATCGGGATCCTGGGCCCTTTGAAAGGTTAAGGGGGTTTGGGCTTTGCGCATTTAGAGTTTAGGGTTTAGGCATTTAGGGTTTAGGGTTTAGGCATTTAGGGTTTAGGGTTTAGGCTTTGCGCATTTAGAGTTTTTGGTTTAGGCATTTAGGGTTTAGGGTTTAGGCATTTAGGGTTTAGGGTTTAGGCATTTAGGGTTTGGGGCATTTAGGGTTTGGGGTTTAGGCATTTAGGGTTTAGAGTTTAGGCATTTAGGGCAGGGTTTAGGCTTTTAGGGCACGGCCTATGGCCAGTGCCGTGTGCACGAAACCCCAAAACCAAGGACACCAAGCTCGCCTACGGAGAACTCTGTGGTAGGAGGGTTCCTATCAGGAGCCTCCCAGAAACCCTATACTTACTTGTGCTAGGTTCTTCAGTACCCAACCTTTCAACTGTTGGTGTTCTTATAGCTTAGTAACTACCTGAAAGTTTACCCTTTTGTTTCCCTGGCTTATTGGGGAAGTACGTGTGCGATCCTATGTGAGTCTTATGAGCTGGTAGCTGTGGTTTATGAGCTTTGGGGTTTCGGGGTTGGGCTTCACGGGCTTCGGGTTTAGACATTTGGAGAAGTCAGTGCTTCGCAGCAGTGTTATGTCCTGATCCCTACAAGCGAAAAGCCCTAACCCCAAATACTGTGGGCTTAGGGTTTAAGGGTTTAGGGTTTAGGGTCGTGTCCATGTTTCCTCCTCAGCAGCGTGTCGACCCTGATACCCTACAAACCCTTTACCCTAAACCGTACTCTCGCTAGCAGCCTCTACTCAAAGCTCGAATCCCTACCCTAAAGTCCTGGACGCCTCTACTCAAAGCTCGAATCCCTACCTTAAGGTGCCGTGTCTCCTAGGGCCGAAGGGATGTTGGCCTGCTGTGAAGGACTTCGTTTCCAACGGCCTCGACAACTTGCAGAACGCTGTGCTCAGTGGAACAGGAGGGTTTCGGGTTGCGGGAGCTTCATGGAATAAGGGACCCTGACTCCTACAACCCAAACACGTCAACCCTATCATGGAGCCCTTCCTTATTGCAAAGAACCCTGCCACTCTAAACCCTAAACCCGAAACCCTAAACCCTAAGCCCCAGGACAGCAAATTGATGCAGCCGTCTCGAAGATGCAGGCCCGGTTCCACCACGCCCCGATTAGAAAAAAAAAAAGGTTAAACTCTCAGATTGCTACTAAATTATAAGAACCCCAACAAATCTAAAGGTTGGGTATTGGGGACCTAAGATATTGGGGGTTGACGTTTAGGTAAATGTCTGGCTTTTGGGTTGGGGTTTTTCAGGCATTTCGAGGCAGAGGGTTTTATGCTTTAGGCTTTGGTGTTTTGGGGGTTTGCATCCCCGGAACGTAGCAAATCAGTGGCATGTTGGAGGCGGTGGTACTTATGGCTTCAAGACACAACCCTAAACCTAAACCCTAAACAAGTAAAGAACCCTTATAGATCCCTGGATGTGTTATAGAGATGCATGTCAGGGCTCCTTTAGTTTAGGTGTTCCTGAAGCGCTTTTTCTACGACCTTTGAAGCAGGATGCCATGGCGAAGAGTCAGCGCGCGATCCAGACACAGATGGCCCAAGGATTCAGTGACTTTTCGGGGTATTACAGGGACTGAAATTTTCTGGTAGAGTTGGTCACCTTTAACCTCTTTGGGGTACGATAGTAGCTACCTTTTAGGGATATTGTGGGGTGCTTCTCGTATAGGGTTTAGGGCCTCGTAGTAGTACTGTTGTGGGCAATTGGAATCCCTATTATAATCCCCTATGACACTAAACCTCTAAACCCTAAACCCTAAACCCTTATAATCCCCTATGACACTACACCTCTAAACCCTAAACCCTAAACCCTTATAATCCCCTATGACACTAAACCTCTAAACCCTAAACCCTAAACCCTTATAATCCCCTATGACACTAAACCTCTAAACCCTAAACCCTTATAATCCCCTATGACACTAAACCCCTAAACCCTAAACCCTAAACCCTAAACCCTAAACCCCAAACCCCTATGACACTGGACAACTAAGGTGATGTGACGCAAACGGTTACGGAAGGCTTCGACGAAATGCAGCGGCTGGGCTTCTGAGTACCATACTTTGATACGTTTTTGGGGACCTGCTCCTTAAAGGAACGATTGGGTTTAGGGTTTAGGGTTTAGGGTTTAGGGTTTAGGGTTTAGGGTTTAGGGTTCAGGGTTCAGGGTTTAGGGTTTAGGGTTTAGGGTATGAAATAAAAGTCTATCCTGGTTACTTCAAAGCCCAGGAAGAAGCTGGACGCGAACAGGAAAGCTGTCCAAAAGCAGCTGACACAGCGTTTCGACAAAGTCGACCAGCATCTCGTGAAAGTACAAGGACTGCAAGAGACATCTTGATTGAGTCTAATTAAGCGGTCAGGGTTTAGGGTAGGGTTTAGGGTCTAGGGTCTAATGCTTCGCCGCACGTGCACCTGGCATTGACATCCAAGCTACACTGCCCCTGTAAGGACAACTCGATGTAGCGCTGAAGAACATCGACGTCGTCGACAATAGGAGCGCTTATGTGGTGCTTCAGCCGTTCATAAACACCGCGAGTCAGTTTTGGCTGGGGATTAAATCCGAAATCCTACATGTTAGAAATTATAGGTTATAGGTCATTGCTATATATATATATATATACGATGTATTATATGACCCGGGAAGGATCAAGGATCTGGCAAAGCAGAGCAGCAGGCAGTTCGAAGAGCTCCGTCATGGACAGCAAAGGCAAATGACCGCTCTCCTGGCAGTCGTCCAGAAGCTCGAGGTGGGGGTTCAGGGTTCAGGGTTTAGGGTTTAGGCTTTAGGGTTTGGGGTTTAGGATTTAGGGTTTAGGGTTTAGGGTTCAGGGTTTAGGGTTTGGGGTTTAGGGTTTGGGTGTCGTCCAGAAGCTCGAGGTGGGGGGTCTAATGTCGGGGCCTAATTAGTTAGAGTAGGGCTCCTTCAAAGGGTTACTATAAGGGTTATTATATAAGGGTTCTATAAGGGTCTAATATAGGGGTTCAGGGTTTAGGGTTTCCGAAAATAGGGGACCCTAAGACAATACCCTAAATAGTAGGATCCTTATTATAAGGACCCCCAAAATAAGGTCTAAACCCCAACCTCCTAAACCCTATGCCCTAAACCCTAAACCCCTAAACCCTAAACCGCTAAACCCTAAAGCCTATACCCTCAAAACCCTAAGCCCGAAATAAGAGGTACCCCTTTTACCCTAAACCCTAAACCCTAAACCCTTTTTTTTCGGGCAGCACCCCAGGTCTTGGAAGAGAAGATCGACGACATCCCCGTGGCTGTCAGAGAATCGCGCTTTCAGGACAGGAGAGTTTAGGATTTAGGGTTTAGGGTTTAGGGTTTAGGAGACCCAAAGGCTCCATGTACCTTTATAGTAGATACTTTGGCCTTAAAGTACCTATATAGGGACCCCTTTAAGGCCTAAGTATCTACTATAAAGGTACATGGAGCCTTTGTGAGAGGGATGGCATGGAGAGGAAGCCTTGGTGCGAAGGTTAGAAGTATTAGGGTTTAGGGCTTAGGGTTTAGGGTTTAGGGTTTTGGGGTTTAGGGTTTAGGGTTTTGGGTTTCGGGTTTTGGGTTTAGGGTTTTGGGGTTAAGGGTTTAGGGTTTGGGGGTTTGGTATGGGCCCCTAATATGGGCCCTGAGGCCTTTCTAGGGACCCTTACAGGTACATGTAGGGTATAAAGATCCCAGGGTTAAGGGCCCAATGCTAGGGGCCCATGGGTTCAACCTTTAATTAATTGGTTCCATCAGCTCAACCTAAGGACGTTTGTAGGCCCTGCTTTGCTGCATCAAAACTCTAAAGCCATAAACCCTACACCCTATCTGGGTAGTTCTCTAAACCAGGGTCCCTTTTCGGGGGCGTTTTTATGAAGAGTGCCGTACTATGTTGGGGACCTAAAGACCCTCATTTAGAGAACTACCCTTGCAGTACCCCTATAGACACCCTATAGAAACCATTATAGATCCCTTTACGGAACCCAAAGAAGGGACCCTAAGGTGACAACTACCCTTGTAGTAACCCTATAGACACCCTATAGAAACCATGATAGATCCCTTTAACCCTAAACCCTAAACGCTAAACCCTAAACCTTTACGGAACCCAAAGAACCCATCTGACTTACATAGCCGAACAAGCTTACCCTAAACCCTAAACCCTAAACCCTTCAACGTATCAGCCCTAAAGGTCCCAGAGACGAAGATCGGAGTTTAAGGTTTGAGGTTTAGGAGGGTTTAGGGCTTAGGGTTTAAGGCTTAGGAGGGTTTAGGGTTTAGGGTTTAAGGCTTAGGAGGGTTTAGGGTTTAGGGTTTAAGGTTCAGGAGGGTATAGGGTTTAAGGTTTAGGAGGGTATAGGGTTTTGGGTTTAAGGTTTAGGAGGGTTTAGGGTTTAGGGTTAAAGCCCGTAAACCCTAAACCCAGCTAGGACTTCATCTATGAGTTTGAGAAGCTGTCGCTGGCGCTCATGGACCTCTTCAAGCAGGTCGAGGCAGGCATGGCGGCAACGAGCTTAGGGTTTAGGGTTTAGGGAACCTCTACTTTAGGCTAGAGTCTAGAACTTAGGCGTTGACGGATTTAAGGTTGCGGGAAAAGGGGGTTTAGGGTTCAGGGCCCGATATTCTTTCCTAAATGTTCAAGCTCCTAGTTTATTCCCTGGTTATCGAGACGTTTCCAACTACGGCTTCTATCCTAAATGCGCAGCAACACCCAGTAGATTATACTTCGGGAGACGTGGGGTTTTGGGGTTTAGGATTTTAGGGTTTAGGGTTTAGGGTTTAGGGTTTAGGGTTTAGGGTTTAGGGTTTAGGGTTTAGGGTTTAGGGTTTAGGGTTAGGGGTGTAAGATCTAGGATTTCAGGGTGGGGTTAGCTGTAGTAGGACGAAACGTGTCTTTCAACGTTTGTCTGCGCACTGCCACAGGATTTCTCAGCCAAGAGGCGTGCGGATCTGGAGCACATGAAGACTACCCAACTCTCCTACCAGTCTTGCGGTAGCCAAATCGAAGATGTGCAGCTCGGTACTATAGGAGCCGGAATAATTACCAATTTTGGCGGTTCCCTCATATACCCTAAGGGTCCATGTACCCATATAGTGTATACAATGGCCCCAAGGTACCTATATAGGGACTAC
The DNA here is from genome assembly GCA_905221635.1 of Symbiodinium sp. CCMP2456. NCBI lineage: Eukaryota > Dinophyceae > Suessiales > Symbiodiniaceae > Symbiodinium > Symbiodinium sp. CCMP2456. The sequence goes on along the minus strand of CAJNDV010033640.1, from coordinate 26,162 downwards.
ATTAAGGCCAAAGTATATACTATTTGGGTACATGGACCCTTAGGGATAACCCTAAACCCTAAACCCTAACCCCTAAACCCCTAAAACCCTAAACCCTAAACCCTAAACCCCTAAACCCCTAAAACCCTAAAACCTGGACCCTAAACCCTAAATGTAACTACACGATAAAGCAGCCCAACACCCCTACTCCAAGTATTCACGCCCCTACATTAGAAACTTGGGGGCCTTAGAGCTCCTCTATAATAGTGCTCTTTTGGGTTTAGGGCTTGGGGCTTAGGGTTTAGGGCTTAGGCCTTAGGGTTTGGGGTTTAGGGTTTAGGGTTTAGCCCTGAGGCCTTAGGGTTTAGGGTTTAGGGTTTAGGGTTTAGGCTGGTAATACAGAAACCAAGGATCCAGGCAACAAAGGCGGTGAAGGAGTCCTCTGCTCAAGCCGTGGCGCTGCTTCAGAAACTGGGCTTTGGAGTACCATACTTTAATACTTTTTTTGGGACCTGTTCCTTAAAGGAGCCATTATTAAATAAAAGTCTATACTTTTTTCTCCCTGGTTACTTCAAAGCCCAGGAAATCGTTCAAAGAGGCCGTTCTGCGGTTCGCAGAAACTAGGTCCCACAGTAGCACTCTACCCTTTTCCTTTTTTTTGTGTTTTATTTTTTGGTCTCCCTATCACAGTGAACACTCGGAAACGGGGAGCGCTTATTCTGTAACCCTAAACCCTAAACCCTTAACCCTTAAACCCTTAAAGCCCTTAAAACCCTTAAAACCTTAAACCCTGAACCCTAAACCTTGGTTCTTGGGGACCTAGGAAATCACGATCCTGGCCGTGGACAGTGGCTTCTCGAAGATGCACTTCGATGCATTGGCAGAGCAGATCGCCGAGGAACGGTTTAGGGGTTTAGGGTTTAGGGTTTAGAATGCCAGGGTTTTAGGGTTTAGGGCTAAAGCTTAAAGCCCTAAGCCCCCAAACAATCGAAAGAACGCCCTGAACGAACAAGAGACATAAATATGTATATTCATGTATATATATATATATATATGTGTGTGTGTGTGTGTCTACCAGTGTGGGTATATATACATATTACAAATGTACATATTTATATACACATAATATACATATATATATATATATATATGCGTATATATATATATATATATATCCATATTTTCTGATAACATGTTTATACCTACACACACATATGTTGTATGTTTGTTTGTTTGTTTGTTTGTTTGTTTGTTTGCTTGTTTGTCTGTCTGTCTGTCTGTCTGTCTGTCTGTCTGTCTGTCTGTCTGTCTGTCTGTCTGTCTGTCTGTCTGTCTGTCTGTCTGTCTGTCTGTCTGTCTTGTGTCTTGTCGTGTCGTGTCGTGTCGTGTTGTGTTGTGTTGTGTGGTGTCGTGTGGTGTCGTCTCATGTCGTCGTGGTGTGTTGTGTTGCGCCGCGTTGCGGTGCGGTGCGGTGCGATAAGGGTGGGGTGGGGTGGGTGTGCAAGTAAGTAAGTAAGTCAGTAAGTAAGTAAGTAAGTAAGTAAGTAAGTAAGTAAGTCAGTGAGTGAGTGAGTGAGTGAGTCAGTAGGTAAGTAAGTAAGCAAGCAAGCAAGTAAGTATGTAAGTAAGTAGGTAGGTAAGTAAGTACGCAAGTAAGTAAGTAAGTAAGTAAGTAAGTAAGTAAGTAGGTAGGGAGGTAGGTAGGTAGGTAGGTAGGTAGGTAGGTAGGTAGGTAGGTACGCAAGTAAGTAAGTAAGTAAGTAAGTAAGTAAGTAAGTAAGCATGTAAGTAAGTAAGTAAGTAAGTAAGTAAGTAAGTAAGTAAGTAAGTATGCGAGTATGTAAGTAAGTCAGTAAGTAAGTATGTAAGTAAGTAAGTAAATATTCAGGTAAGTCAGTAAGTAAGGAAGGAAGTAAGTAAGGAAGGAAGTATAAGTAAGTATGTATGTATGTTCCCCAACAGTCCTGCACCTTGACTTCAATCCTAGAAGTCCCACAGCATCCCGCGGAGGACCTGCGAGCAAACGAGTCCGAAAAGGACCTCTTCCTGAGTCATGAGAGCCTCAGTAGGAGCTTAGTAATTAGAAATTTGGAGGAGTTCAGGATTCACGGAGGTGCATAGTTGAGTTGTTTGAGTTTAAGGGTGTCGGGTGTTTGAACTCTGTGTTTTTTTTTTGTTTGCGATGTTTTTTGCCCAATGAACTCCAGAACTAAGGAGTCTGAAAAGTGTCATTGTGGCAGATCAGGAGGCTCGATGGGGCTTCGAGTTTTGGTGTCTAAGGCTCGGTGTTTTTGCGTTTTAGGCGTGCGTGCATTAGGTTCGCAGACCTTGCATGAAGCCTTGAGAAAGACTTCAGCGGCAGGCGTGCAGACTGGATGTCTGATAAGTCCGGTCGGGACTTTTCGGGCTTCAGGGTTCTACTTGAAGGATCATGGGACTTAGTAAGTAAGGTTATAAGTCCCTGAATTGGGGGTATAAGTAAATATAAGTATAGTTACCTTAATTATAACCCTACTTACTAAGTCCCATGATCCTTTAAGTAGGAGCTGCAGAGTTCAGGGTTTGTCTCTGTCAGTTCTGCACTTTGCTTGGGGCGTTGATTGGTATTCAGACAGACCCAACATGCAGTCATGTTGTGCAAGCCCTAGAGTACTTAAAGGATCATGGGACTTAGTAAGTAGGGTATAATTAAGGTAACTATACTTATATTTACTTATAACCCCACTTAAGGGACTTATAACCTTACTTACTAAGTCGCATGATCCTTCAAGTAGAGCACTGCAGAAGCAGCACATCTGGTCTGCATAATTTGTAGTCGCGTCTTCTGTTCATCCTTCGAAGATTACGTACACTTGGAGGGACCCTCAACCCGATTCCGATGGTTGAGTCCACGATACGAACGGATGGCAACATGTCGGTTATGGATGTCGAACAGTTTGGACCGCTCTGGAAATTGGTTTCAGTCATTCTAAAACCTAAACCCTATTCCGGCTTTTGGGACCCAGATGCGCAATCTTGACACATGACCCCAACCTTCACCCTTAAAGCCTAAGCCAAAACCCCCAACCCCGACCCCAGAAACCCGAAAACAAACCCTACTCCCTGGATGCTTCGGGCAAGGTTGAGGGCCCCAACCATAGAATACTGAAGCCTACTCCCTTGTGGGGAGTTCGCCTTAAAGAGTCCCCCCGATAGTCCCTAGGTCTAAATATGGTAGAACTGCACAAATCCTGATTCTTTTCAATAAGACTCCTATATCAAACCCTCTTGCAGGCTTATAAAACCTGACGCAACCCTGTAAGACCCTGTTGTGAATGTCAGGCCCCTGTAAAGGATACCCCTTGTGAATGAACCCGTTGTGGCAACACTTTCAATAAGAACTCTTTTGCAGGGAATCCGTTGTATCGAAATTCTTGTCGAGGGAGCCCTGTTGTGGACTGCCTTTTAGGGGCTTCTAGGCCCTAAGCCCTAAACCCCTAAACCCAAAACCCTAACTTCTCATTTCTAGGTCCTCCATGGAGCGGATGTCACGGAGAAGTGTGCCGCAGCCTGCAAGCCGAAGGATGTCACCAGTCTCCGACCGTGCCAGTGTCTCCCGGCATCCTGAGATTAGGTTTAGGGTTTAGGGGCTTGGGGTTTAGGGGTTTAGGGTTTAGGGGTCAGGGGCTTAGGGGTTCAGGGGTTTAGGAGTTTAGGGGTTAGAGGTTTAGTCTAGGGGTTTAGGGGTTTAGGGGTTTAGGTGTTTAGGGTTTAGGGGTGGGGTGTTTAGGGGTTAGAGGTTTTGTGTTTAAGGTTTAGAGGTTTCGGGGTTTAGTATAGGGGCTTAGAGGTTTAGAGGTTAGGGGTTCAGGGGTTTAGGGTTTAGGGGTTTAGGGTTTAGGGGTTTAGCGGTTTAGGATTTAGGGTTTACCTATAGTCTCCATTGTAGTTCGTTTTTTGGGTTTAACAATCTATATATATATATATAGCTATTTATTTATTTATTTATTTATTTATTTATTTATTTATATATTTATATTTATATTTATATTTATATTTAATAAGAATATTATAGTTTAGGGGTTTAGAGGTTTAGGGGTTTAGGGGTTTAGGGTTTAGGGTTTGGAGGTTTAGGGGTTTAGGGGTTTAGGGCTTAGGGTTTAGAGGTTAGGGGTTTAGGGCTTTGGGTTCACGGGTTAGTAGGAGTTGCAAGACGGGTTATGTAAGTGGAGCGGCCCTATTGGGTGTAGGAGCATCGGGCTTTAGGATGTGAGGGCTTCGAACACAAGATACCTGCAGTCTCCCTTGTAGTTCTTTTTTGGTCTAACCAATTTTCCTGTAAGGTAACACCCAAAAGGGACTTCAATCGAATTATGGGTAAGGGCAAAATCCAGAAACTTTCAAGCTATGAGCCGTGAATGGCGAGGTTCGGATGGCCGACACCCTTTGCGGCAGGTATCGGGCAAGTATCTGTTCACACCCGTCGCAGCCGACATGCTTTTGGACTGGGCAAAGGCAGCGCTGGACGATGTCCCACTCAAGTTCTCAATCAGTCTCAAGGATCTCTACATGCAGATCTCCTACATGCATCGCAAGTTCGCATCCTGGGGCTTGCAGTCGCCGGACGAGCAGAAGCAGTTCGACGCTGACTGGGAAAGGATGGCCTTCGACTTCGAGAACATTCGCAAGAGCTATGCGATGGTGGATTCCACGGAACGCGCCGTCGTGGGAAAGTTGCAGCTCTCCAGCCGGCTATTGGATGCCACTCTTCAGCTGAGTTTAGGGTTTAGGGTTGTTTGTGAAATTGTTTCTTCGAGGCTTTTTGTGAAATTGTTTCTTCGAGGCTTTCTCTATAACTCCACTGTAGCCTGTGATGGAACGAAGCGGACCACCGAAACCCTCAACTAGCAGAAGCCCTAAACCCTAAACCCTAAACCCTAAACCCTCAAACCTTTCTTTTCTTAAGCCCTGGAAAATCCTCGAAGCTACACCCGAAGCTCCCCCTAGACCCTAACCCTAAACCCTAACCCCCAAACCCTAAACCCTAAACCCTAAACCCAAACCCCTAAACAGTATGCGGACCCTGGCCTGCCAGAGCCGTTCGAGGTGGGCGCGCTTCTTGTGGATCTTGCCGGCCTCAAAGCCAGGCCGCAGATCGGTAGATTGTGCGACTTGGGGTTTAGGGCAAGGTCCCCATACTGTTTAGGGTTCAGGGTTTGGGGTTCAGGGTTGAGGCTTGAGGGTTGAGGGTTCAGGGTTCAGGGTTCAGGGTTGAGGGTACAGGTTTCAGGGTCGAGGGTTTAGGGCGTTCGCAAAGTTTAGGGTCGATTTTGGCCCTGCTGGGAAGAGACAGGGGAGCCTCGTGTGCATGAAGGTCACCAGCAGTCCGGGTGCTCACATGGCACATATCGCACCTGGCAAGAGGCAACGGGAGATCCATGGACTCGGAGAACACCGCGGGCCGGGCCTGAAGCTGAAGGGTCCCTGCTTCGACTGTCCAGGGTCGCAGCAGTACCTCGCTGATCAGACGAGGGTTTAGGGATGTTCACAGGTTCAGGGTTTAGGGTATGGGCAGTATAGGCTCATACAGAACCCAGGTGCACCTCAAGCACGTATCAAATTTCTTCTAGGACTGGTCCCCCCCCCCTCCTCCCCCAGAGCCTCCACGAGGAGGCTGCTTCCAGAGCGAGCCTGCGGCTACAGTGCAGGGTTGCTCGGAGCTTCGAACTCACACTCTACTTGCAACTCCCCTCTGCTGCAGAGCCGCATCTGCACCATTTACCGTAGCGCCTACCATACCAGCTGTCAAGGCAAAGGTCGAAAGGTGTTCGAGATGAGAAACTTCGTCCTTGTGGGGGTCACAGGTAGGTTCAGGCGTTGCCCTTCGCTGTACCCTACAAACAGCTCCGGCATACAGGACTCATCACATGACATCTGCGCAGATGCGGCTTGGAGATGCCTTCCTCACTTACTGTGAGTCGGAGCATAATCGAGTTTTCATCGAGGCACGTTACTTCATGTTGGGTTGGACCTCGATTCCTTTTAGGTTTGGCTGCGACACTTGTTCCGGCCAGGGTTTCAGGATTGTCTAGAGTGCAGGGTTTTTATAGGATGCTTTTAGGTTTAGCGTCCTACATTAGCCATTCGAGGAGGACAACCACTGGAACTTCTCGCTTTGCTCCCTTCGGTGACGGTTCCTGTTGTGCAACGCATACTGCAAAAGCAGATCTACAGCACAGCTGCTTGCAGAAGCAAACCCCACCACCCGCACCAGGCTTTGCCGTGGCCGCGCAGAGAATGCTATGAACACTGCAGAGCCGTGAAAGCAAACTTACACGGGATCTGAGCAAAATGTGCGAGATCTCTGCCTTCAGGAGGAGTCGCAAAAAACATCAGTCCTAATCTTACCCTCAATCACACTTGCTTGCTGTAAAAGTCACTGGATGTTGAAGGGGCCACAAGCCTTCTCGCTCTCTTCCCAAAGAATCTTTCTGGATTCCAGTTTCATGCAGACGGGCTCCATCTTAATCTTCTTTGGTTTGCCTCTGATGGCTACCCAGCCGTCTGGCTCGTAGAACTCGCCAGATTGCAAGCCTTCTTCAACACAGCACTTGAGAAGGGGCATGGTTCCATCTTCTCCAGATTGCGCAAAGCGCATCATGAAGGTATCTTCCTGGAACCCGTCCGCCGTGGCCGTGGCGACCAGGTTGGTGCGAGCCACCCCTGGGGCCGCGCAAAGTGCCTTCACCTTGGAGTTCTTGGCCCGCAGCCTCTCGTCCAAGGCCAGAGTGAAAATTGCATTGGCCAGCTTGCTTTGATGATACCTCTGAAAGCGGCCCCCGCCGAAAAACACCGAGTTACCGTTGCCACCCAAGTTGCCCCCATTCTTGCCCAGGTATTTGGCATCCAGCGGTGTACTCGGAAACTTCCGAGCGCCCGAGGAGTGGTTTACGATGCGAGCATCGCCTCGCTGCTCCGCTGCCTTCTCAAGAAGTGGATAGAGCTCTTTGGTCAGTAAAAAGTGCGAGAGGTGGTTGGTCTGCATCTGCACGTCATAGCCATCCTTGGTGGCCTCATCGGCCAAGGCCATGACACCAGCGTTGTTGCAAAGAATATCGATGCCCTTCTCTTCAAACATCAACTTGAGCTTTGCAGCTGCATCTCTAACACTCTCGAGGCTTTGAAGATCACAGGCCACCGAGGTCACATTGCTGCTTGAGGTGACTTCCAAGAGAGCTGCCTCGGCCGCCCTCGCGCGTTCGCTCTCGCGGTTCAGCATGACCACATGCGCCCCTTTCTTGGCAGCGGTCCTTGCCGCAACGAATCCCGTTCCAGTCGTGCAGCCTGTGATACACATGACCTTGCCTTCGAGGGATGGCAACTCTTTCTCAAAGTCATGAAACCATCGTGTCTTGGTGGTCGGGCTGCCCTTCCCGCAGCCGCAGCCCATCACTGAACTGCACCGGAATCCCGGACCACGAAGCTAAGGCCACTGGCTGTAAGCCCGAGCTCTATGTCACTCACTCACTCACTTCCTATCTTTCTTTCTTGCACAAAGACTGAGTGACGTTCCGGCGAGCAGGGTATTGGACATCGAAGGCTATGTGGCCGAGACGGAAGACGGGTATCCTGCCTGAAATTCTCGCTGTCCCGGTGGGCATAGAGGAAAATTGTCGCATCCGTAGGTTTCACGGACGCATCTGCCAAGCCAAAGTTGAGAACAAGCTGAGATCGAGCTCTGACAACTTGGCCCCGAAAAGCCCGGGCCGCTGCAAGTCCAGTTGCTTGCATATTACTCACTACTTGGAGGTTCATGGGTAGTTATAAGAGGAGTTATAAGTCCCCTAACATGGGTCATAATCACAGTTACCCTACTTATAACCCCACTCATAACTACCCATGAACCTCCAAATACCCTGCAGCAGCGCCCGGTACAGAAGCGGGGTCTGTCTTGCACAAACCTGGCCCAAAGTTTGCCACAGGACAGACAGGCCTCGATTTACGTTACAGGGTCCGCCATAGAGAGAAGGGTATTCGGTGTACCTCCACAGCTGCGACATACAGCCACCAAGGCACCACAGACTCACTGAGAATCCGTAGTACCTGTGTACAAATCAACTCAATCTTGCTGAGAACCCTCCAAAACACCTGTGACATCCCAGCAGCTGGAAACCCACATTCAACATGCCTTGTGTGCTACGACGGCTACGAGTACGCCACAGCCATCCTCGATCATAAAACTGCCAGCTGCAAATCTGAGCGGGCACTGCCACGGAACGGCGCCCATGAAAGCGAGCTGGCCACCAGCCCATTCCGGCAGAGACTGGCAGCAAAGGCCATGAAGGGCTGTGCCATTCATGGCTGTCTACATGAGGATATGCCGCCCTTGCACACCTCCCATCCTGCCCGGGTTTGCATGACAGGTCAGACCTCCAGTCGCCACCATGAGTACGGGTAGCAATCCTGCGCGTCAAGAGTCAAGAGTCACATAACATCACACGGTGCGCACATAGCTGCTCAACTTGCCACTCTCGCTTGTCTCGCGGCACGCGATGACGAGAGGCTTCGAAATCCCTTGCTGTGCAGTAATTGCCGCTCGGGTCTACGACAATCCAGTGCTTTGCCTGGACACGACTGCAGCCTTTGTGCATGTCATGAACGACCAACAAACGTTGACCGCTGTGTGAGAAAACAAGCGGAGCACTCAGACGTGCAGCGTGCTGGGCACCCGCCCATCGGCTCGCCAGAAGCTTGGGGACTCGAAGGGCCGACCAGGCGCCCTGGCGACCGCTACTGCCACAGCAGTTTCGAGGCTTTGGCTTCCTCCAATGTCACATAGCTCATGATCACGTCGTGGCATCGTGCGCAGAAACGGAGTTACATAGGCGAGCTCGGCACCATTGCGGGGGAGAGGCACGACTGTTGCAACTGGCGCACATTGAAACATTTTAGGCCCCGGCTGCATCAGGCGCCGCGCGTTCGTTAACATCGACTTGTAGTCCTGGGGATCAGTTGCAGTGGTCCCAGGAGGCCAGAAGCCATTGCATGCCATTGCCATGACCGCATCTTGCAGATCGGGCACTGAAGGTGGCAGGCCCATCGGATCAAAGGCCTCGGGAGGGCCAGATCTCAGCGACTCTACGACGTGCGTCTCAAAACAGAGCGAAGGAGCCTGCTTCACAGGGTCGATGCCGAAGGGATTCAGCCACCTTTCCTGGGAGGCTCGAGCCCCTTACGGGGTTTCGGGCTCAGCGGAACCTTAACCCCAAACTTGCAAAAAGAAACCACATGTCGAGTCAGGGACGCCGTGGTCACCATGGAAACTGTCGGCCAGCGCTCTGTCGCTTTGTGGCGCCGGCCTGGTCACCCATTTCTCAGGCAAGAGCCTGAAAAGACGGTGTCGCCGAGCCTTGAAGCTACATCACGGGTGTTTGTCGTGGGCCGAGGCACCTTGCAGCAGCATGACCGGAGTTTAATGCTCTTGCTGCAACGACTGCACACATTCGGGATGTAAAGCTAGAAGCTCAACCTTTTGTGCGGTGCGGTTGCGAAGCTCCTTCACCTTAGCTTTCCTACCGGCCCAGTTCGGGCAGTCGGCTGTGGCCTTCGACAGGCTCTACTCGTTAATCGTTGTCATGGTGACTGGAGGAGGAGATGAAGATATATGAAGATCAGGATGAAAAACAATCAGCCAACCTGAAAAGTCTCGAAAGACTCTTGACTCATAAGCCCCGCAGCACTGAGCCGACACCTGGCGGATGTCCGGCTCTGTCTGAATTTCCCGGCGCGCACGTGCCTGCAAGACATGAACACTCTCTGAGCACCCATGTTGCAAGCCCTCCAGACTTGCCCGCAGACAGCAATAAAAGTCTTCGCTACGATCTGGCGCGGACCTCTTCCAGTGGTGTCTCGGCGAGCCTGTTGAATCTGTCGAAGAGCGTAGGCTTCAAAAACAAGCACTAATAAGGCAGTTGCCGATGCCTCCTTGGCTGCTGGATCTTGCGCAAATCAGGCTGGTATTGAGGCAGTGCCTTCGGCGACCCGACCCGGAAACATGATACTTGTGGCACTACAGCAGGTTCATAGGTGGAGCGTGGAGAGCAGCTGACGAGGCTCCGGCAGGCGCAGTGAAGCCGGACCATCCCACTTGGCGGGTGCTGGGTGGGCTGGACCTGGGCTCCGGTTCTGGTTGAGTTTTGGGGTGGCAGCTGTGACCGCTTTCAAGTCGCTCAGAAGCAAGACGTTGGTGAGCGGAGGTGCTGCTGTGGTCCATTAGTCTTCCAATCATCATCATCATCATCATCATCATCATCATCATCACCGTCATCATCATCACCTTCACCATCATCATCATTATCATCATCGTCATCATCATCATCATCATCATCGCCATCGTCATCATAGT